>JAODTV010000006.1:2049880-2060036 GCA_025399955.1 Galeichthys feliceps
CCTGGCGACTTGTCCAGGGTGTACCCCACCTTTCGCCCATAGTCAGCTGGGATAGGCTCCAGCTTGCCTGCGACCCTGATAAGCGGTTATGGATAATGAGAATGAGAATGAGAATGAGGATATCAGAAAACATTGGATATCGGATCCTGTACCAAATGGCAAAGATTGGAATTGGATATGAAAAATAATTCTTTTGGGAATTGGACATGTTTACATATAAAGAGACTGGTTTGATTTTATTATATTTATTATATTTCAGTGATTTTTTTAATGTGAACGAGTTTAATGAGAAAGTGCCTCAGTTTAAAGAAACCCCCAACACATATTAAAGCTTATTTTTTAAAGAAAACATCAAATATCAGATGGGTATCTGATCCCTAATCAGATACCTGATCAGCTGAGAGTCAAGCTTTCAGGATTGGTATCAGGAAAAAGGGGTATTATGCCATCTCTGATTATTATTATTATAGTCAAAATTTAAAAAAAGTGCAGCAAAGACAAAAATAGATAGTAGTTTCACTTAGCTGTGGTCAGTAATGGCATGTTTTTGTGTGCATTTGATAGCCGTTATGTATTAAACTGAACATGCTCAGAGAAATGGAGGTTGCTGTAGTGTGGTTAAGGGCGCGTTCGTAGGGAGGAGGTTGGGGAGTCACAGCTGGACACAAACGGGATGAGAACCTCTGATCGGGTTAAAAAAAGAGAGAGACTCGACAATATTAGACAGAGATGCATTTTAACTGGTATTTTGTAAAAGTCAAACTCAAACACCACGAGTAACTGTGAAACCATAACTGCTCTACATGTGGTCTTTTGTTGTTGATGCATCAGGACACTTTAGCCCCCTTACTCTACAAATGGTGCATGGCCATGTGCATCTCTGAAAGCGATTTAGATTTAGATCTCTAATGAACAAGCCAGAGGGACATGAGGAAGAAACCTTGAGAGTAACCAGACTCAAAAGGGAACCTATACTCTTCTGGATGAACTTTCTTAGGGTGGACTCACACTAGGTGATCCGTACCAAGCCTGAGTGTGTTTGACCCCCAAAGTCCACTTCGTTTGACTAGTGTGATTGCTGTGCACTGCACTCTGTTGCGGTTCACTTGGTTCACTTGAAAGAAGTGAGCTTGGGCACAGTTAGTGATCACACTGCATGAGCCCAAGTAACCGTGCCCGAGCGCACCTCTTCGAAGTGGGCCAAGTGAACCGCAACTGAGCAACAAGCACAGAACTTGAACGCTATGATGTCAAAATTAGTTGATGGAAACAAATATTAACAAAGAGGAAGAAGAAAAAGAAGAGGAAGAGGAAGAATTTATTCATGTGAGAGGGCCATGTGTCACCGTGCCCAAAACGACTCCAAATAATCCACAATGTAAAAAGTGTCATGAAACAAAAAACATTCACTATGCTATGAGAGAGCGCTTTTCTTCAACACAGAAAGTTGCATAGTGATGATGTACTCGGGCCAGGACGAAAGCAGAATGTGAGCCAGTGGGGGCCAGTGATACTTGGGCACAATTTGAGGCAACCATGTCTAGTGTGACTACACCCTTACTGTCAGCCATTTTGTCGGGATGGACCTTTGTTACTGTCAGCCATCTTGTTCAGATGGACCTTTGTTACTGTCAGCCATCTTGTCCGGATGGATCTTTGTTCGTCAGCCATCTTGTCAGGATGGACCTTTGTTACAGTCAGCCATCTTGTCGGGATGGACCTTTGTTATAGTCAGCCATCTTGTCGGGATGGACCTTTGTTATAGTCAGCCATCTTGTCGGGATGGACCTTTGTTACAATCAGCCATCTTGTCTTAATGGACCTTTGTTACAGTCAGCTACCTTGTTTTAATGGACTTTTGTTACAGTCAGCCATCTTGTTGGGATGGACCTTTGTTACAATCAGCCATCTTGTCGGGATGGACCTTTGTTACAGTCAGCCATCTTGTCGGGATGGACCTTTGTTACAGTCAGCCATCTTGTCGGGATGGACCTTTGTTACAATCAGCCATCTTGTCAGGATGGACCTTTGTTACAATCGGCCATCTTGTCGGGATGGACCTTTGTTCCAGTCAGCCATCTTGTTAGGATGGACCTTTGTTCCAGTCAGCCATCTTGTTGGGATGGACCTTTGTTACAGTCAGCCATCTTGTTGGGATGGACCTTTGTTACAGTCAGCCATCTTGTCGGGATGGACCTTTGTTCCAGTCAGTCATCTTGTGGGGATGGACCTTTGTTACAGTCAGCCATCTTGTCGGGATGGACCTTTGTTACAATCAGCCATCTTGTCGGAATGGACCTTTGTTACAGTCAGCCATCTTGTTGGGATGGACCTTTGTTACAATCGGCCATCTTGTTGGGATGGACCTTTGTTACAATCAGCCATCTTGTTGGGATGGACTTTTGTTACAGTCAGCCATCTTGTCGGGATGGACCTTTGTTCCAGTCAGCCATCTTGTCTGGATGGACCTTTGTTCCAGTCAGTCATCTTGTCGGGATGGACCTTTGTTCCAGTCAGCCATCTTGTCGGGATGGACCTTTGTTACAATCAGCCATCTTGTTGGGATGGACCTTTGTTACAGTCAGCCATCTTGTCGGGATGGACCTTTGTTACAGTCAGCCATCTTGCCGGGATGGACCTTTGTTACAGTCAGCCATCTTGTTGGGATGGACCTTTGTTACAATCAGCCATCTTGTCGGGATGGACTTTTGTTACAGTCAGCCATCTTTGACTGGTGTAACGTTCTCGTGATTGTGCCACCAAGTGGTTTGGAGGTGATTTACATCTCATATTTTCCTAAAAACAGCCCCACCTCTCAACTCACTTGTACACCATTCATTAGAGAGATAAATTGCCATCTTGTGAGATTATCAACATGCTACTAGGATAACAAAAGAGAGCAAACTGTTCATTTGTTACTTCAGTTTCTCTTTTTACACTAAAGCTGAAGGACATCGTGACAATTCAGAGTTTTGTCATTCAAGAATAATTCTGTTCTTGAACAATGGTGTCTTTCTTTTGTAGGTTTTATTCTTTATATTTTTATTCCGGTACATTATTGTACATCTTTCTAACAGTGGTCTTTTGCTAATAATATTCACAATAACAAGACTTATGTGTGTCCAAACCCCTCAAGCAGCTTTTAGCCATAAAGGAAATAGTAGAAAGTGAGCACCACCCTGCTTTATGTGTCATTAGTGTGGAGTTTGTTTAAAGTGGACCCCCCTCATTCATCCCCCTCTCAACTCACACACACACTCCCAGAATGCTGTGCAGGTGGCGTGAGTGCTGGCATGCAGTAGAAAGGGTTTGTGAGTTATTCAGTGTTTTGAAAGGCGTGCCTCGAATACCAGGGAAAGAGCTGAGAGAGAGAGAGATGGAGAGTCAACACAAGACTTTCTCCATTCCTCATTTCTGTAATGGTCATTTTCCCTCTCTTCTGATTTCATCCGTGTCTCCAGTGGGTTTGTTTCTCTTTGTGCTGAGTGTTTATTTGATGTGGAACGTTGAGAACAGATAAACCTTCTTGTGAAAGAGTTACAGCAACCCTGAGAATTCGCTTCAAACTGCAACATGACCTGCTTCTCCATTTCTTCTTTCTGCTTTCTTTATCTTCAGCTGACCAGAAACAAGGTTAGCATTGTGCGCAGCCTCAATCAGAACTTCTTAAACCTTTCGCAGATACATTATCACTTTTTGCGTACTTGTGCATCATTGAGTTTTTATATGTATACCCTTGTATTCACCATGTCACACAATGAACACTCGTATCTGATAATAAGAGATGCCGTGCTTGTGAAGCACATAATTCCAGTTATTAGAGTGACCATTGTTGCCAGGGCGCCAGGAAACTGTCATTAGATATTAAGTCATTCATATGGACAATGTACAATTAAGCCTTTTTGATTTTCTGAATAATTGAGTGACTGATTCGGTATTTATTTAGCGACGCAGCTCATAGTCACATAACTCTTTCCAAACCGTGGCTCAATTGCACAATTCCATACGTCACTTTTGTTAATTTCCTTCAGTTCCAACAATCAAGTGGGCTAATAAACCTATAGTACCCATTCCATCTCCTCTGGTTACCATAACAGTCCTTTTCCTATTATTATGAAACTGGAACCAGGAAGTCATGTGACAAGTTGAACCAATCACAGTACTTGGTGTGCAGCACCGAGAACGGATAGCTTCCACACCACGGTTTGGTGGAAGTGAACCCCAGACCACCATTTTCAAGAAGACCAGGGATCGGTTCTCTGGATCGTTCCCAGGCTTGAAAACAATGTTTGCATTCCACCAAACTCTCGGCGCAGACAGCCCTGAAGTCTGCAAAATACCTGAACTGTGAAAACACCCTTAAACACCATAATGTGACTTCCTGCAAGGTTTGTCACAAAGTTTGTACGCTAAATCTAAGTTAACGGACCTGTTGGCATCATACAACCGTTCTTCTCCGAGAATGTTTTACAGTATCTTCTAATACACAAAGCAATTCTTCTTGGTTTTATCAAAGACATTTTCTTAGCCAGCAAGGACTCGTTCAGGTTCCACTGTAACATGAGTTTGTTTGTAAAATCCCTTTTAACCTCCAGGACTGTAAACATTAATGCTGTTACAGTTGAGGGTCTGACTTTAGCCACCCAAAAGCACGCAAAGAGGATTGTAGGATTTAGGGCTCAATTTGGGACACGCCATAAAAAGTAACAAGAACAACCAATGAACATGTGACTCTTCTTCCAAAGCACCTTCTCTCTGTTGCCGTGATTTATAGATTAGGGATAATTTGTTGGAGTGGACTTTTAAAGAAGCGAAGATTTCACAAGATTGAGCATTTGACTTTTTTCCATATCACAGTCTGTTCATCTATTAACAGAGTAAATTCACCTCGTATGTTAGTCTAGCCCCTGATCTCAACACGTTAATAGGACAATGCAAACAATACGAATGAGAAATATTCAGTCTTGGAGGACTGACAGGTTTTTTTAGTTCCATATGTCTAATGACAGGTTTGGAAACGATTCATTGGTGAAACGCTTCCCATTAATAACTGAGCAGTTGTAGACGCTCTCCTCTGTCTTGCTGAGTGATGGATGGAGTGGAGACAGTTCTCCTGTGGAGAGATGGAGCTCGAGCATTAGCGTGGAACCACAGACACACCTCAACCTCGTGCAGTGACACTTTACTGGGCCTCACACTGCGCCTAGGAAGAGTTGAAGTCTGGTAGATAGAAGATGTCCATCCAGCCAGCTAACCATCCAACCAGCCAACCATCCATCCATCCATCCATCATTCCATCTAGCCATCCAATCAAGCATCCATCCATCTATCCAACCATCCATCCATCCATTCAACCATCCAGCCAGCCAACCAGCCATCCATCCATCCATCCATCCCTCATTCCATCTATCCCTTCATCCAGCCAACCAGCCATCCATCATCCCTCATTCCATCCATCCAACCATCCACCCCTCATTCCATCTATCCATCCAGCCAACCAACCATCCATTCAACCATCCTTCCATCCATCCATCCAATCATCCATCCATCCATCCATCCATCCATCCATTCAAGCATCCATCCATCCATCCATCCATCCATCCATCCAGCCATTGCCTGCTGGTGCTACTGTTACCTCCCCAAAGTTAATTATTTTACTATGACAACATATCCTGAATTTTACATTCCTCTTATACCACAACAATTTTCCAACAATTATATATTTTTTAATAAACAAAAACACTTCACAGATTTTATCCATTTACTTACGTTTTATGTTTTGGAACATCCTCAAAACAAGTTACTTCCTGTTCTCACTTACATTATAGCAGCTCCAAACAGTTAATCCCTCCCCGGCCTTTTTTTTGTTATTATTTTTAAAGTTAATAAGACAAAAATTAAAACCCCTGCAGCTTGTCATTTTACTGAGAAACCAAAAGTTACAGATTTACCTCTGACACCGGAGACTCCTTCCATAAATGGCAAATGTTAAATAACATTCTCTGTTTATATGGAGGGAAAACTTAAGTATATCCACGATTACACACATTCCTTTTTTTAAGTCATAAAACGTCAATGTTGGGGCTAGGGTGTGGTCAATATGAGAAAAATATCATAAAGGCATTTCGACAATGCACAAATATCTATCCTGAAATATAGGTTTGATAACAAGCCGCCAGCAAAATAATATCGAATCAAGTCATTCCAAGGTCCATTTAGTTTGTAGATGTTGTTAAATAATGTCATAAAAAGATATCATGACCACGTGATATATCAGAAAAGTAAGAAAAGGGACAGAATTGATTGCAATATCGATATTATAACGTCGTATCGTGCAGCTGTAGTTACAGTGTATCCATGATTTCAGTGTTGATTTTTATTCGTTAAGGAAAGTGTCATTGTATTTTATAATGATTTTTATTCCAAGCATGAAATTATAATTAGTTATTATATTAGTATTGGGAAAAAATAATTTACATAATGAACACTAAATTAGATATGCGAGAATAACCAGTGATCTAAGATTTAAATTTAAAAAAAAATACGTTTACATTCCACTCTTTAGTGATATCACAGTTACGTGTAAATGACAGGTTCTGGTCACTGCGAGCCCCCAGGATCCCAGTTTACACCGAGGTATTTGTTTTTCCAACCAGCTGAGGCTTTGTTCTCTTTGAGGGCATTTGCTTCAGTGCTTGAGGAGCTTTTTGTCCTTCTCTCTGCACTAAGCTACCACAAGAACATGTGTGAGGTTTGAGGTTATTATGAATAATCACTGCTTTGAAATAAAGTCTGTCACTACACTACAGATGTTGTAAGCAGTCATGCACACACACACACACACGCACACAGAGCACTGGGATGTAAGGAGGTGGAGAACTCGAGAGGATTGAGGGTGGAGAAAAAAGGGAGGAGGGGAGGAAAAAAAGAAGAGAGAAAGAGAAAGAGGTGTCGCTTTTCATCGAGCGGTGTCTGCACAATAAAGAAGCCACAGAAAGTGTGCTGAATTTCAGCTCGGAAAGAAAGAAAGAAAGAAAGAAAAGACAGGTTTATTCACAGCTCTTCGGAACTGACAAAGACTCGAGGCACTCAAAGGAAACAAAGAAGGAGATCGTACAGTACAGTTACAGGGCAGGACGTGGTAGAAGGAGGGGAGAGAAGAAAAAAAGAAAAGAGGAGGAGAGAAGAGAAAAGAAAGTGGACGAGCAGAATCGTAGTCGGTCTCTCTGGGCTGGACCGGATGAACTCAGGCGCCTGGACGCTCGGTTAGATGTGATCACCTTCACCATGCGGAGTGACCCTGTTCTGTTCGCCTCCAGGGGTGAGTGCATTCTGGGCATAAAAACCTACCGAACCAGTAACTCTGATGTCCTAAAGTGGATTAATGGAGCTAAAAATATTACCGAAGACCACATTTATGATGATTTAGCCTATAGCATATATATATATATATGTATGTATATGGTGAGCAGAAGTTCAAACTGAAGCAGCATGTGGTTCTAATTTGGTTAAACATTCTGAGCAGTGAGTGTTCTTTTACCTCAGAGAAACGTAAAGAAGAATGTCGAGAGAAGTTTGTGCTTTGAGCTAGTGCTCTGCACTGGTGTTGCCTTAGTGTCTGATTTTACGAAGATTTTACTTAATTAAGGTTCGACTATGCAAAAAGACTTTCCAATTTAATTCCAAAACTAATTTTCGTCAATTTGTGTAGTAATTTCAGTCACGATTTTTACAACAGCATTAAATAAAAGATTAAAATAGAGCTCAATATAGAAACGTAGACGAGGTTTTTTAGGTTCCTTTTGCAATGATGTCATCTGAGAAGGAAGAACACGAAAGTCCTTACGTTTTTGCAATAATATCACAAAAAAACAATCAACATATTTACTATTTCCTGCTGCTTTGTCGCAGAGATTTGGACTAACCAGCAGGACGTTGAGGATGATTGGTGGATCAGTTGTTCATGTTATCAAGTCCAGTTTCAAAGTTAGATTATCGAGCAAGTGTTCACATCGATGCTTGCTCTACCATGGTATCACAATATCGATCATTTGTAACAATGATGATGCACTCAGTAAGGAATAAAACACTCCATGCTGTGCTATTAGAGGAAAATAATCAACAACAGTGTGGCGTAATAAAGCAGTTTATTTTCCTATAACAGTGCATCCCAAAGTGTTTTATTTCTCTTATACTACAGCAATTTGCCAACTAATTTGTAATTTTTTATCCATTTCGAGTGACGTTTCATGTTGTGGAACATCTGCGAAACAAGTTATCACTTACATTATAGCAGTTTTAAACAGCCATTCCTTCACTGTTCTCTCAGCTTGTTATGTTATTGAAAAAATGCAAAGCGTAAACTCCTCCGTCCTGAAGATGTCCGAAAACTTAAAGTTACCGCTTTACCTCTGACCGATACAAAGCGCTGACGCTGGAGACTCCTTCCAGAAATGTTCGGTAAATGTACACACTTTTTTATCTGTTTATTTCTCACACCCATGATATAAAATTTCCTGGATGAGTTATTAATTATTACAAAAAAGATAACGTACTAGAACGAACACATTAATACGAACCCTTGATTTGCAGAACCACTATAACTCCTAACCAATCACATTCAGGATTATAATTTTTATTTAAAATAACACAACCTTGTGACACATCATGGGCTCAAGTGATTAAGGAAGCAGTCAGTATTGCTTTCAGTCTGTTGGATGTGACCTGAATCCAAGAATTTGCAAGGAATTTGCTCATTTTCATTTCTTTCCACTCTTGTGCCATAAATATCTACACCTGCTCCTGTCAAAGGTTCTACCAGCATACCCTTAAAGCGCCACACTTCCGAAAAACAGTTTACGCCCAAGCCTCACCATTGTTCCAGTGTTTCGCACGTGGAAGCTGTAAAATTGTACCCAAGACCTCTGGCTGTAATCATAAACACTCTCCTGTGTCACCCATTTTGAGTCCTCATGGCTTCTCAGGGAGTTTTATTTTTTCTTGTAGCTTGATCAACATTTCTTGTTCGATAAAATGGCTTAACATTTTACCAATTACTACTTCCTGTTTACTGACACTCAACAACCCCACGCCCACACCGTAGTATGATAGCTAACATCCTTCAAAAGTTCTGAAAAACTAAGAACATTTCAAGCTCTTAGAAATTCATTTCCTAGCTTCTTGATAATAACTGTTAAACTTTTTAAATCTTCGCGAGGAGAAAAAATGTTTTTAGTGTTTCTCAAGTGGTTTTGTTATGGTTGTCATGGCAACATAAAATACTTCTCGAATGTCCAAAGCACTCTGGCTAAACTACACCGTTCCTGTACGTGGTGTTGTTGGATGTCGATGTGGGTGTGAATGTGTAAGGTTCTGTACGGTTTTGACCTCAGGCTAGTATGTAGCTGCGTTCAATGTGTTTATTAACATTTATTACAGCTCAAACATTGTGTTAGTTGGCACTTGTTCAGTGTGTGTGGGTGTGATGTGATGCGAGTGTTTTGTGAAGGGGGCTTCACTTTCTGACAGTTTCCCCCCCAGTCATGGCCTTTTAAAAGCTTTTACATGCAGACATTTCTCACATTTTATCCCTCATCCACCTTTCTCATTTACTCTGTCAGCAGCTTGGCTTAGGTATGCAGTCTTTCATCCCTCTCACACGCGCGCACACACACACACACACACACACACACAGACAGCTCATCTCTATTACTCTCTTATTAACATAAGACAGGCCTTTATCAGCCGACTGAGTTGGATCTTACTGGAGATTCTGGGTAATGTCTCTCTCCTCTCTGTCATTTCTCTCTGTTTGTTTTCTCTGAACGTTTTGCTGAAGAGTAAGTGTTTCACAGTTTTATACAGCACTTTACATCATTATCCAGCACTATACAGCATTATACAGGACTATATATAGAGGATATTACACGGTTGCTCAAAGATATGAAGTTTATTTTCGAGTGGTGAGTGTATATATCACGAGTGAGTGAAGTGAACGAGTGAAAATATTTTCAACACGAGAAGATATGACGTTTATCTTCGCACCACGGGGTAATGTTCTTTATATAGACACATCCACAAAAAAATGCACAAGTTAATCAAAAGAATTTTAATTTTGAACCAGTTCACCATTTTGACAACGCACGTCTAGTCAGCG
>JAODTV010000006.1:2208476-2219314 GCA_025399955.1 Galeichthys feliceps
CCTTCTGTCTTCCCACTGCGATTATTACACCCAAAAGCAATACAATAAACCATTGTGTATTGAATGAATAAAACTCTTGATCCTTGACGCTTCTCACTACGATAACAGTACAACAAAATGGCCGCTTCGTTGAACGCGGGACACCGGTTACGTGCGGTTATTTTTAGCGCACAGGTGTTCCATGCATATCGCGGAACGCAGAACTTCCCAAGTGTTGGATTAACGGTAATAATCTTATTTTAGCATCAGAAAGGCACCCGCAAATTATTATTTCAGACTTCCGTTCTCCTTTAAGAAGGTTGGCGTAACCCTACATGCTTGTTTATCATTTGATTCCAATATAAGTAACAACTCCTAGATCTGTATACCTGATGGTAAGAAACTAGCCAATACTTTTATAACCTTTACAGTCAGCTCTGTAGGAGTTTTAAAATCCAGATAAAAAAACATACTTGTTTAACTTGGTTTATTGATCATTATTGTGTTTTCAATCTTTGCTTTTCATGATTTGTAGTAATTTATTTGGAGTAGCTTGTGAGTGATTGTAAAGATTATTACACTGCAACCCTGCTATAACGAACTCTCTTACTACAAACTTTTGCATATAATGAAATAAGTTTGTGTCCCCCATCACTGAGCCATGCGTTATAGCGGAGTTGCTGTAGTATATAGTCAAAAAACAAAAAATCATAAAGGGGTCACATCTTCAAATGTTTATTCATTGTTCTGTGAAGGTAAACATAGTTCCTGGGGAAGGAGGGGAGCAATAGAAAACCAGAGAATAAATGAGATATTATGCATTTGGTCATTGGATAAACATCCAGTCTCTGAAGAAACAAAAGAAAAAATATATATATAATATATATAACTTAACGATTTAAGAAAAATTAGGCCATCGTCACCAGTTACTGTTTTTTTTTTTTTTTTTTTACAGTCCATAATAATTTAAAGATGTTGTTATTAAGTATGAACGCAACAATTGCCTTTTGTCCGTCATCACCTTTTGAAAGCAAATATTGTCCAGGGGAATAATTAAACCGGACCCGAAACAAATTACAGTACAAAAACTGGCAAATAAAAGGTTTGGGTTTAAAAATGATCCATTCTGGATGACGGATGTCTTTGCTTGCAACATCTTCCTTTCACCTTGGTCCATAAAGTTCATTGTAGATTCAAAGCATCACAGAATTCCCTCCTGAATAAAAAGGGAGGATGTAGGATTTCAAATAGTCTTCTGACTCAGAGGTGAGACACTCTTACCAGCAGCATCAGTGAATGGACTGGAATGTTTAATTTTACAAAAAAAAAAAAAAAAGGCATGCACGTGTTTGACTGTATTGTGTGTTTTTGAACACCAGTGTCTATAGAGGTCCAGGCTGTGAAATGACAGTTTGATAAACCTTGATCACTGGATATGAGACGAAGTGTATGCAGCTTTTACAACTCAATCTCTTTGGCCTTCTCCCCATGACACTGGTCAGCTCTGTCAAACATAAGGCCAGAAGACATGAAGGAAAAAAAATACATGCAACAGTACCATAGGATATACATGTACACCTTTCTGATATACACACAACCTTCATCTTCTACTGCTGTCTTTCATAAAGTGGCCCTGCATCCGTACTGTTTGCATACTTTGCATAAACATGTATGGAGATTATTCCCATTCAAGGCAGTACTATATGCTCTTAGTAAACAACGTCTTTGCTATAACAGATAAATCACAGCACACACACACAACATTTATACTTTCATTCAGTCACAAACTGAAATAACACTGAAGTGGTGTTTCTTACATCTTGTAAACATCAATTTGAGCCTTAATTCTCACCAGCTGCAGGTTTGTGTATAATGTGGGCCAAGATTTCTGCTTCTAAGCAGGAACATGTGAGAAGACAACACATTTATTACAGTATAATACTAATAACAAGGTAAATGTCCCTTTTGGTCATGACCCTCACTGTTTGATAAAGGAAACCTTGCCAAACATTGAAACTCTGGAAATTTTAGTTTCGGAGACGTTTGTTTTCTGCATTGTGGCAAATTTTAGATGCATGGAAATGGACTTGGGATTGGTCTGTCTTTACTTAGGACTTGACTTGAGACTTCTATGCCTTTCCTTGGGACTTGAGGTTTGTCTGTCTTTATAATGCACTTGACTTGAGGGTTGCCATGTCTTTACTTGGGACTTGGGATTTGACTTGAGACTCGTCTGTTTTACTTCTGGACTTGACTTGAGACTTGTCTGCCTTTATTCTGCCCTCAACTTGAGGCTTTCCATATTTACTTGGGATATGCCATGAGACTTCTCTGTCTTTACTCAGGACTTGACTCTGTCATTAATTGTCTCTCTACTGGTAAATGTTTTTAATTAGGATGACTTGAGACTTGTCGAAACTTGCTTGTCTGCCTTTAATTAGCATATGTCTTGAGACGTCCATCTTTACTCGGGATGTTACTTAGTGCGTGCCTGTCTTTAATTAGGATATCATGTCCCTTTATTTGGGACTTGACTTGAGAATTATACTTGGGACTTGAGACTTTTTTGGTTTTTTTTTTTACTTGAGGCGTGTCCATCTGTCTTTATTCAGGATTAGACTATACTGAGGAAGTGACTGTGTGTTTATCTGACTTTTTAATTCGGGTATGACTCGAGATTTCTGTCTTTACTCTGTACATGACTTCAGACCTATAGTTTAAATTTGTCTGTCTTTACTCAGGACTTCAGACTCACTTGTTACTTGGAAAATCATGTGTTGGTCCCACATCGACTATTTAATTTAACACAAAGTAGTTTTCGTGTTTGTCAGCTAGCTGCTAGAATGGGAGGACACCGTGTCAGTAAGAATAATAAAACTCGGCATGGTTGGCACGTGTGTGTGTCTGTAGGAATCAGGCTCACATTGCATTAAAGCACCACTACATTAACCAGTTGATGCAGACGATGGATAAAGAGACTAAGCGGAAGGTCTAAGGCGGTTCGTCTTTTCTCAGAGGCACTTTTGAATCTGCATCCTGGAGTGACTGAGAGCCTGGTTGGCTCTTAAATAGGAAATTCATATAAATCCAAATGTGACCTGCGTGTAGAATGGCAGTGTTGTTTAGCATTAGTTAGCAAGCATGGACTGTAATGATTTGATGTGCAGAAGCAAAACTACATGCTCAGTTATTGCTGGTTATGTTGATCCCTATTGGAACAGCACTTTACATGCCAAAGTAGGTTAGTGTCTTATTTACATTTATGATTAGGCACTACTTATTAAATGCTGAGTCTAAATTTTAAAGCATATCTGGCTAACTAAACTGTTCTGCCCTACTAAAGCAGAGGAAAAATGATTAATATTTACTTGACGTTCAGCCAAATGAGGTCATTAGATATTGGTACTTCATGGCAGTTATTTCCAAAAAGTGAAACAGTAAATCTTGACAAAATATGAAAACACAGATACTGCTTTTGCTGTATTATAGGGCAGCTCTCGCTAGCCAAGTCCAATCTCACACTTCACAGAGGAAGCAATGCAATCCTGACATACTACCTACTAGTTTAGAAAACTTAACACCTGGTTTATACTTTATAGTAGTTCACATACTCGCCTGCATCTCATGTCCATCAGAGAGATTAAAAGCTACAGCCATTAGCTCCACACTGAACTGTAAAATGTTTACTTGTTAAATGCTGATAAACTCTGACCTTGCATACGGAAATACTCTATAAAATCTGGAAGACTGGGAAGGTCTGAACGCAACCGGAGAGTTAGCCATAATAGGGAAACTGGTTAGTGTTAGTACTCGGTGTCTCAAATTGCTATTCTAGACAACTATTATTTAGTCAGTTTTGGACACAGTGTCATATGATATAGCTACACAATATTTATTTTTGTATTTCTGAGGATGTGCAGCAGCCATCTTGCATAGACATTGTTAAAAGCACAAACGTTTTCAGTGTGTATCTATGAACGCTTGCTTATGCTCTGGGTAGAAAGTAATATCTAGCTCCTCAACCGATTTGATAATTCCAAAAAGGGAAAAAAAAAAAATGGCTTAAGATTATTTGAAATGGTAAGGTCAATAACCTTGGAAGTAATGCTTAAGTTATTAAAGGAACATGTATCTGATAGGATGAGTTCAATCATGTAAATGGTGTAAACATGACACGATATATATAATGATAGTTCCGAACGTTGGGCACTATATAAATATTGTGAAGCAAAAAACTCCAGGAACTGCAGCAGGGAACTGAATGCCATGTAAAAGATGTGCACTTCTTTTTTTTTTTTCTTTACACGAAGGCACTTTAGCATGATAGAATAGAAATTTCAGAGTATAAAAAAAAAAGACGTATCAAAATAAGTTAACAATGAAAAAGTGTCTCGTTCTGCAATACTGTCATCATCAACACTTATGAAAGGCGCTTGTGCATCAAAAAAGGCACAAACAGCAACGACGTGCTGCATTTCAGGGCACTCGACTTAAAGTACAAAAAAAAAAAAAATCATAAGTCTACTTCATAAGTACAAACAGATCCCAAAATTAAAGAAAGTCACGTTGTGTTTTCCAGATGAGGAGGTTGCTAGTACTTGTGCATGATGGGTACTTTGACAGTTTTGATTTCAGCTATATGAGAAGATTTCTGGATGATGCAGCTGGTGGTGCCTGCAGGAGCACCGTCTTTAGGCTTGGCCAGGTTGGTCAGGGCCATGGCTGCATTGATCTCTCGCCAGTACGTTTCATCTTTTCCACGTCCTTTTTCCTTCGGCATGATGCTGCTGTAGAAACACACATTTCAGTGGGTGTTAAGCATCGTTCCTACCATTTGAATGATTTCAGAAGCTCATAATTTCTATGCCCAATTCATTTTGTAACTAAATTTAATGCAAAGTGTGTCTATTCCATACCATTGTCTCTACCAGTAATCTTGCTATTAATCAGGGGTCTTCAATCTTATGCCCAAAGGGTTGGTGTGCCTGCAGGCATTTGAGCCAAGCAGGAGCCATGCCTGATTCCACATGTTTAATCAGTTTATCTTGGTGTCCCTCCAATTTGGCTGGAATAAAAGCCTGCAGCCTCACCGTTCCTTTGCAGATACGGTTGAAGACCCTGCTATTGATGATTTAAACCCATTGGCAGTTGGTTCAGTACCTTGAACAAGTATTCACCCCCTTGAACCTTTTGCAAGTCTTACAACCTGGAATGGACTTAATTGGAATTATGTGTCATGATTCTACACATAATACTCACAGTCGCTACATGTCACAATACACAATCCTCCTCGCTCTTCTTTTCCTACAAGTTATGACACGGAAAACCCCCAAAACAATAAAGGTTTCCCGCCTCAACATGTCAGCAACTTCAAATCAATATTAGTGTCTCCTGCTGCCAATTTTCTGAATCAAGCCGAAAAGTTCGTCGCCGGTGCCACTGTGATTGAAAATGTGATTGCATTCCTGCCTACTGATTGGCCAAAGCTCGAACAGTGTTCGTGAACCTTACGTGCCGTGCTGTTTTACCCATCAGTATCCCCCAATCAGCGCGCAGGAATGCAAATCACGTGATTTTCAATCACGGTGGCAGCGGCGTAGGAGACAAACTTTACGGCTCGATTTAGAAAATCGGCAGCAGGAGACACTAATATTGATTTGAAGTTGCTGACATTTTGATTCAGGAAACCTGTATTGTTTTGTGATCAAACGGAGACCGACAGATTGTATATGAATTATAGCTTTGGGATTTTTCTGTGTCATAACTTGTAGGAAAAGAAACCGGGGGAGGATTGTGTATTGTGACAATACTTGGGTAAAATAATTTATAAATAAAAAAAAATAAAAAAAACATGTAATAGCATAGGTATCTATCCCCAGTTCTCTGAAACACCTAAATTAGCTATAGTGCAACCAATTTGCTATCAGAAGTCACATAACTGGTTGAATGGAGTCAACCTGTGTGCAGTTACATTGTCACGTCATCCAATTATAAATACGTTTGTTAGGCGATGCTTCCCTGAGCTTCAGGAAAGTATTCCCAAACCCATCTGCGAGTATTCACCACTTGGTTTGTCGACGAAAACATCACCACCAAATTGCACTGCCTGCACTGAAATTTTTCGTGACTTTTTGGCCACTCACGAGGTGGAGACACACCAAAAAAACAAGTCGTAAAACTTGGAACATTTCGCGGCAAAGCTACCAATTTTTCGCGAGACCATAGCCTTAGAGAACAAACCTGAACTAACACAATGATATCAAAATTTAGGGAGAAAGTTTTAGAAAAGTATCAATCAGGGTTTGATTATTTTAAGAAAAATTCCAAACTTTGAATATCCTGCAGAGTGACACCAAATCCTTTATTAAAAAGGACATGTAAAGATGGCGGCGGCCCAGTGGTCGACGGGGGCCTTTGTGTGGAGTTTGCATGTTCTCCCCGTGTCTGCGTGGGTTTCCCCACAGTCCAAAGACATGCAGGTTAGGCTAATTGGTGGCTCTAAATTGACCACAGGTGTGAGCGTGAATGGTTGTCTCTATGTGGCAGTCCTGCAATGATCTGGCAACTTGTCCAGGGTATACCCCACCTCTCGCCCGCGACCCTGCACAAGATAAGCGGTAATGGATGGCTGTAAAGATGGCACAATCAAGAAACCAAGGGTAACTCTGAAGGAGCTGGAGAGATCCACAGCTCCTAAACTGAAGGTTTTGGCCAATGTTTGACACAAACCCAACATTGCTCAGCATCCTGAAAGTCCCATCCCCTACAGTGAAGCATGGAGATGCTTTGCATTAGCAAGAACTGGTAAACTTGCCAGGGTTGAGCAACATGGATGACACCAAATAATATTAGAGGAAAATTTTTACCAGTCTACTCGATACTGGGCGGAGTTTCACTTTCCAACAGAACAGTGATACTAAGCCTAGTGCCAGATCTATACCAGAGAACTTCACAACCCGAAATCTGCAGCAAGACTTGATGAATGCTGTTCGCCAATGGTCTCCATCCACCTGACAGACTTTGTGCAATTTTGGCAAGAAGAATGGGCAGAGGCAGCTCAGAAGGTCGTGGGTTCAAGCCCTAGCACTGCCACTGTTGAGCACTTAGGAAAGGGCTTTAACCCTATCTGCTCCAGGGGTGCCATTTCAAGGCTGACCCTGTACTCTGACCCCAGCTTCCTAAGAAGCTGAGGTAGACGTGACAAAGACTTCTTATTTTATAAAAGTATTCTGCACCTTCAACTGTTAGACATCTTATGTAACTCAAATAGTTAAAACACAATCAAAAGACCATTTCAGTTCCAGGTTGTAACACTACAAAACGTGGAAAAGTTCAAGGAGGGGAGATTGCAATGGAAAGTACATGAACAGAACAAAATGACTGGTTTAGACCCAAATAGCTCTTCAAGGAAAACTTTGATTTTTAATCTGGGCCCTATTTTCCCCCCATCTCTTTGGGTCCAAATATTTACTAGGGACAAAAACAACTGAAATCAGTCCAGTATTGAGTTAGAACGCTATGACTGGCAACCATGAAAAGGCTATCCAATGTAATTCTATGGGGCAATCATCCATGTCAAAGTAAATAACTTGGTTTTTGTCTGTAGGAAATATCTGGACCCAAAGAGATGAGAAAATGGGGCCCAGGTTATATGCATGGATAGGCTTGAATCCACGAAAATTTTGCTTTCAGTGGATTTCCGGTTCAAGTCAGTAATTCTATCATTTTTAAAGGTGACACACACACCCCTTTTCCACAATTTGACACGGTTTCCTGAGGTCTTAAAGAAATGCCTACGACGAAAGCAGGTCAAAATGGCTCGCTCTCTCTAAACAACCCTGTTCAAACCAGCCAATGTGAGTGCCTGTTTCTTTAAATGATAGAGCCACCCCCCCGTTTTTCCCCCCCGCCAGCCAATAACATAGGCTCAGTAGGATGTTCCTCATGAATATTCATTTGCAAAGGTAGTTCTCAAACCGTGAGTGGCATAATTCTAATGAGCTCCACTTGTGACAGAGAGCAGAGCCAAATCTGAACAACTTGTTGAAACATGTGTTCTGAAATCGGCAGCACAAAAGAAACTGACAGTGTCTTATTTCAGAATTTGTGGGTTGGCAGGCGCTCCAGATACCCAACTGTATGTGCAAAGGTTTAAAACAAAAAAAAAACCCAGGAGGATTTCCATACCATGTCCCCTTTAAACATGAGAGCAGATGGGCAGTTTGTTCATCATAACCATGGGCAATTTTGGAGAAAATTAACAACTATTAATGTAGGTGCTTAAATTGTACTAATAGTTCTAATACTAGCAGTGCAATCAGCAAAATATGCTACTTACTTGTCACGTTTAGTTGATCCATGATCGACAGCCTCTGCAAACACATCAGAACAAAGCTAAGTGTTAAGTGCAGTTCACCTCAGGTTAATAGTGATGGATAGCATAATAAAAGTCATTTGGAGGATGTGTGTGGGGGACAGAGGGAGGAAAAGATGAAAGGTGTCGATGTAGAGAGGGGAATAAAAGACAATTGTTCAAACTTGGATTCTGAGAAGTTAAATCACATGAGACACACCATATGGATTCATCTTCTACATGGACCAACAATAATAGCTGACTCCACCCACCGAGATTGACCAATACAAGGTCTGAACGCTTGAATATATTTAATTTGTATACTTTTCCGTAGCTTACTCTGTAGAGGACCAAACACAAAGGATGCGTGGCTGAGGCTTTATCCACAGCTGTTCCAACATAACATCTCGCATCCCAAGCCGAAAAGGTCTGCTGAAAAATCTGAACGTGTCCTCTCTGGAGACCTCAGTTCTCGCCTTCTCATTCATCCCTTCTCTTCTCTCTTGGATCAGGACTGCAGCACAGAGCATTCGAATCCTGGCCAGACTCTGGAAGAGCCAAACAGCACCTAATCATCCCCAAAACTTGGCTAGCACTGCTGCTAATCTCGTTCTTCTCTCCATTTCTCCTCCAAAAAGACGGCACATGTGCAGAGCCTGTGTCTGAGCATACACCGATACCAGGCCAAGTCTGCCTCAGGTCAATATGAGGCTGATTACCAAATATCCTGTTGTTCCCAGTGCCTTAGAGGTCATGGTTTTACAGCATTGGGAAACATTGTTGTAGCCAAAACACCCATTAACTAACCTCTCTGAATATCTCCACTTAAAAAAAAAAAAAAAAAACACCACAACAAAAGGTATAACAAGATATCTGGTGAACACTTGTACATTCCTCTGAAATCCTTGTTGAGATTCCCTGCTGCCTGGATGGAAATCTTTGATTCTCTTTCACACCGTCTCACTCTGTCTTTCAGCAGGTGACTTAGTGACCGAGCTTGCATTCAGGTTCCAGTTTAAAAGCTCCGAGTCCAAGGATTGTTAACAACAATCATCATCAGCCGTTTTGTCTCCAAACCGTTGGAGAATTCAGAATCCTTTTCAAATCCTAGATAATCCAAACCATATTTTAGTACATATAAAAGGTTGCAAAATTAAACTCGTTCACGGTGCACTGAAGAGCAGTGCAAACATTAGCATCAGTTATGAGCTGGTTCTGAACAAAGACACTGTGTTCTAGTTGGGAGAAGAACAGCATTCGAGAGAGAGAGTGGGGACATACTGTAATAGACCACAGTCCACTCTGCGCTCTCTCTAACAACCTCAACTCATCTCCATTTTAAACACCATGCTAGATCAACGTCTGTAAAGGACCTAAAGATAAATGAAGCTCTCAACTGAAAATAAACACAGGACTCATAATTATCTAAAATGTCAGAGCATATATAAACATTTTTGTTCTAACGCTTTAACTTGATCAGAATACAAACCCTTTTTCTACCCGTATTTGAATGGCAAGAAACTAATTGCCATTCCCAAAATCAATAATAAGAAAAACTCCCTCCTGATGACACATCATGGAAGTGGAAGACTACAGCCATTTTGTGGATGGATGTTTATACACAAACCCAAAAGGAAAGCAGATGAATGGTAACGAAAGCTACTGACTGATTCTCCAAAGACAGCATGTTTACGTCTGCCAAATGTTCTCTTACTACTGAATCTGCCAGGTTCAGTACACTTCCATCAAAATACGTCACCATTTACAGCGTTTGGCAGACACCGCTATCCAGAGCAACTTACAGAAGGGTCTTGTAGTGTCCATCAATGCCATATCCTCATGCTAAAACCCTGTTAGGAGTTAGTACAATGTACTAGTCATACGAATGTAAAAATTTACAAGTCATGTACAAATTACATGCTAATTTTATGGCAGAATGCTCTGTTAATAATTATTTATATTTATTAAGACTTTGCTTTATTATTTCTCCATGATCAGTTGACTGTAGTTGCACAAATGGCATTACATTACTCCAGAAATGCCTGAAAGCAAATTTCACCCAAAAACTACAATGAATCTTAACTGCATATACAAAAAATAAAAACCGAGCATAATGTTGCAACAACAACAAAAAATTAATGCAAGGGCAGTCCGCAGATCTTTGAGATTTTGCCTTATTTATTTTAGACATTTTAAGCGTTATGTATCTGTTACAGGTCAAAAAATTTAAACCAGGATTTTTTTTTTTGACCCAAGTTAAAAATTTTAACTGAGTTCATAATTTCCAACCAAGGTAAAAGTTTGGATTATCTAAGGTTCTTAAAAGGGATTTTCCATCACTTTTGTCTCTTTCTTCCATCCACTTCCTCTTGTCTCTGTCTATTCCCATCTACAGTGGATATAAAAAGTATACACACCCCGTTAAAATGATAGGTTTTTCTGATGTAAAAAAATGAGACCATGATAAATAATTTCAAAACTTTTCCCACCTTTAATGTGACCTATA
>JAODTV010000006.1:4357265-4373276 GCA_025399955.1 Galeichthys feliceps
TGGAAAAAACTTCCATGACTATTCCTAAGTTGCATGCATTTATTTACCTGAGTGGCAGGACCAACCGATATTATAGTGGGGATTATAGTTGTGGTGTGACTGCTCCAGACTGGAACTAAATTCAAGCATAATAGTTATAGGTATAGTTATAGTTATAGTTATCGGTGTAGTGGGACCAGGGCCTTTAGTTTTTAATCCTGACTGTCTCTTTCCTGATCTGAAGCATTTCTCATTGTTGTGCGAATAAAAATCTGGACTTATTTGTCTGTTTACTGCGGATTCTGCTTTCTGAGTCACATTTTCATAAAACTTGTGTCCACCAGCCTCTCAGAACAACAGAATAACAGAACAAATACAAGCGGTACAATTTATTAATTTTATTCACACACTACGTTTAACAAGAAAACATCATTACAAAGCAGCTTTCGAATATAAATTTAGCTCTCTAATGAGCAAGCCGCAAAAGTTTTGCTGAAATGACACGAGGAAGAAAGCTTGAAAGAAACCAGACTCGAAGGGGAACTACTGCTGTGTGACACCAGATAGTGGGATTATAATAGTAACAGTAGACGTGCAGTTTGCAAATGAGTGAAAACAAGCAAACAGGAGTCTTTAGATGAGCATTACAAGACTTCAGCAACTCTGTTGACGTGGTGCTTGTTTAATGGGTCTTTCATGGCTAATGTGAATGCATATATCCCAATAAAATACTCTCTGGTAAGGGTATGTACATATGTCCTGATTCTGACCTGCGCCCGCTCCTGCAGGAACTCCACAATGTTTACTTGGCTCTTTCAGCACCACTCACCATAAACCTCCAGCTCTTTATGGAGGGCAGTAAACGGAGAAGAAAATGGAAAACAAAGAGCATGTCCAAACGTATGTTTTCCTCGCTTTGATCTTCTTTCCTTTCGACTACTTCAGTTCATTTAAAGAGTTCTGCTTTCAGCAAAGTATTGTCTTCTCTCTCTCTCTCTCTCTCCCCACTCCACTCCTCTCTTTTACTCTTTATCTCCTTTCCCACTGTCTATTCTATTCTGTGCCCAGTTTTTTTTTCCTGTTGGCATAGCTCCTGTTTGTTTTCAGCCATTTTGGGGACTGGCAGTGCTCGTAACAAACTGCTTAAATGGCGTCCTCTTGCTCTCCCTCTCTCTTTCTCCCTCCCTCGCTTGCTCCCTTGCTTGTTCGCTCGCTATGCTATCACCCGGCTTTGTGTAATATGGGCTACGGCGAGCGCATGAGTGTGCGTGTATGAAGAACAATACAAAAAAAAGGTGTGGGGGGGCTGGAATTAAAATGATGAGAGAGGGAGAGAGGGGTGGGTGATAAAAAGGGAAAAAACGGTGGGATAGTTGGTGAAACGAGGGGAAAGAAGAAACACCCTGGAATCGTGTGTCCGAGTCAAAGTGAAGTGCAAGAGGGAGAAAGAGTGTGTGGAGAGAGAGCAGGCGAGAGAGAGAAAAGAAGGAGAGAAGGAGGGGGAGATTCGGGAGTGCGAGAGTCGTCCCTGCCCTCCGTCTCTACATAGTGCTGCCTGTGTGTGCGCTGCCTGCGCTCTCTCGTTCACGCGCACGCACACACACACACACACACACACACACACACACAGGCGCAGACAAGCATACACACACAGAACGAGGGAGGGCGAGAGAGAGAGAGAGAGAGAGAGAGAGAACAGATCGCAGCAGAGATGCAGCAGGAGGTTTTTCGAGGTACGTAGTCTTGTTGTGTGCTTGCCTGGCAGAGAAATGAAGAGACCATCAGACTCTTTTCTGTTTTCTCATTCCTCTCTTCTTCCTCCTCCTCCCGCGCTCTTCTTCTTCACCACTATCATATCGACTGTTGTTTTTGTTGTTGTTGTTGTTGTTATTGTTTGAGTTCTGTGTAGGACACAAGACGTGAGATAAGAGGAGTGTTGTCCTGTTTGTGTGTGCATGAGCATGCGTGTGTGCGTGCGTCTGTGCGTATGTGGAAGTGCGACCGTGTGTGTGTGTGTGTGTGTGTGTGTGTGTGTGGTGCAAAACAAGGCCTGCCTCCCTTATCCTCTCCTCTCGTGGCTCAACCACGCAGTTCTTTTTCATGGCCGATGAGTCACTCCGATTTAATAGAAACTAAGACATGGTTTTTTTTGTTTTTTACAGATTTTTTACAGATACATTTTATAGATTTTATGGTACTTGTAATTTGTGATACTTAATGTTTTATAGTAAGTGTACATTTAGTTGGAAATTATTAAAACGGTACAAGTTTTGGTACGAGAATACAGTATGTGAATGTACAAATGTAAAAAAACATAAGATTATAAAATGGGCATGCTGTTCCGTCTTTTTCTTTTTTTCCCCTTGTTTTGTGGGATGTACGAATGCTTTGAAAGTACACCAGGTTCCTTTTTTACAGCCTGTTTGAAACGGGCCGTAGGGCTCAGTGGGATCATGATGTAGGAGTGAGCAGTTTGCTCATTTACTAAACATTTATCTGGGTGTGGGGTATTGTTTTTTTTTTTGGTTGTATTTGAGTTTGTCATTGCTCAAATGGTGATTACCATTTTTGCATTTTGACTTTACAAAGCCTCTAGATTTTCATTATAACATGATGATGAAGTGTCTATTGAGACTTCCTGCCAAGTTTATTCTAAGTTGCAAGATCTTAGGAAAATAGCTATAACACTAGATGCCGGGTTATGGTTTCAATCTTATCCTTCTTCCTATACATTTCATTTGACTTTTGCAGTTAAAGAATTATGGGAGTCACTTCCAGATCATGTTGAGCATGGCTTTTTCCATGGGTACAGCTGCTGGAGCGTGGCCTATCGAGATACACGCTCAGCACCTGCACATCTTAAAGATATAGGACAGGATTTGAAACCTCTTCCACCTCTTAACCCATCCCTGCCTCCCGCTCCCAACCTGTTCTTGCTCACCCCTCATTGCCAATCTCTTCATTTCCACCATCGCCCCCTCCTCCCCTTTCCTTCTGGCCAGCTCAACCATGCTTTTTGTCCAGGGGGGTTGTTCAGAGTTCAGGATCTAGTCACAGCCACCTTTTCACAGTCCGGCTCTGCCCAGTCCAGAGTCACAGGCCGAATGAAAACCAAAGGCTGTCATAGTTTCCTCTTTTCCAGAGTGCTCTTTTTCTGTTTCGTCTCATTGCTAATGACTAAATAAAAATTTGGATGCATCCATGCAGTATACAGGATATCAATGCACAATCTAAGAGCACCTTCCTTTTTTCTGACATGACATCACTTCACAGATTTCCTTCTTTCCTAACCTAACCTATACTGTCAGTTGCTAATGAGTTGTATATTCCATGAAAACAAACATAGAGAGACATAGAGAAACAAATTAATATTTGTTTTGCTCCATTACTTTTACAGGACATATTTAAGGATGGTACAAACAGTCTGTCGAATGTTTGTCTCTCTAACTGTTTCAGGCAGTTGCGTATTTGAGTAGAGGGGGAGCTGGAGTGCTGGGGATGAAAGGGAGGGTGGCGGTAAAACCCCTGTCACGCTTGGCCAGCCTCTTGAGCTAAGGACGGCTTGTTGAGAGGCAGTGTGTGCGTCACGCACAAAGGGTGACGGAAACAGGGACAGATGCATTTCCTCATCCATAGCACAAAACAAATTCTGACATGTGGAACCCCTTGTAAGCATTTCTTTCCCTGTTCTGAGCCTGTCATGTTCACATGGATTGAAACAGGTGCAGTGTTGGTCACTTATTCCTTAATATTTCACAATATGTTTAATGTATATCATTGATCCAGTTGATAAACAGCGAAAAATTTCTGCTTGCCTTGACATGTTTTGCTTTACTCCTTGTGCACTTCCTGTCACTGTAGATTATGTAACGTAAAATTACAGCCCTACTTTTTGGTACTTCCTTTGCACAGTCAGTGGCTATGCTTGTAGTGTTCTGGTGACACTATCTGTCAGGTGACTTGTTTACAGGCAAACTGGTTGGTATGCACCTTGCAAATGTGCTAGGTGTGTGCATGGCTGTGGTAGAGAGTGTGTGCTTGTGCGTGCTTGTCCCTGTTAATGTGTGTGTGCGCGCGCGCGCGCGTGTGTGCGTGTGTGTTTGGCTGTTCCTGTCTCTGGCCTGGCTCTTTTTCACCGCCTCTCTCCGTCTCTCTCGCTCTCTCGCTCTGCAATAACAGTGCTGACCTAGTTTCAGTGTGTTCAGGGCTGCTTGTGGAATTTTACAGAGGCCTGCCTGCCTGGCTAAAACACAGGCAGAAAACCATGACTGGGGATTTTTCATGTGTAGCATAATTGCAAATACATAGATGAATTGTACATGTGTATTTAAATTGTGAACAGAATTAACCAGCTAACAAATAATTTGTTGAATATCTTTGTAAAAAATTCCAAAAAGACTACGCAGATCGCTGTGGTTATTGAACTTTGCGTTTCTATCTCAAATGACATACAGAGGGTGGATTAGAGGGATCATTGCCCCCCAACACCACCACCATTCTCTGTCAAATCTTGCACATATTTATAGAAATATACCATCAGTATTTTTGTTTTTTAAGCTGGGTAATGATAAAAATGAACTCTGTTCAAGAAAAAGAAGTGAAAGCATCGTTGTGGAACAGTGATACTGATTGCTAAGATTCTTTCCAACTTTGTAATAATGAAACTTAAAATGAGTATGAATAAAATGAAAACTAACACTGTCTATTTAATATTTAATTGAAAGGCATGTTTTATACTGTCTAATGACATTATTCACGATTATGTTTGGTTTTTTGAGATGCAATGCTTTCATCATCTTTGTTTTGCCTTCAATTGATACTTGCATACGAGCTTATTTAAACACTTTTCTTTCTGTTTTTCAGGTTTGGGGGTGGGGTCATGGTGTCCAGAATGGACGGCTGGCACCCCCTCCATGCCAGCATTGTACCCTTGGAATTAAATGAACAGCACCTGGCTGGCCCTGCTTCAATCTATGAGAAGACTCTATTTTATATCCATCTAAGAATCGTCGCTGTGTACAGCATCCATATCCAAGGATTTAGTTTTTCTCCAACTGACTCTCCTCCTTTCCTGAATGCCTGCCAATCTTCCATTCCAGTGGTGGACACGGTTCTAACTTTTACCTCGCTCTGTTCAGTAGTTCTGAACTTGCTGAACTGCATTTACGCATCTTGCTTCCTTAACGGTCTGTTTCAAGTGAGTGGTGAAAAAAAGTGTCATAAAGGACTAAAGGAAAGGACTCAAATGAAACACAGAAATAAACAGATAAGAGGAGACAGGATGGGAGAAGGGACAGATGAAGTGGATGGTACCAAAACAACAAGGATATCTCTTAGTTTTCCAATCAGCACTGGACTGCCTAGTTTCTCTGCACAAAAGCACTGTCCAATAATTCATCCCCCTTCCTCTTCTATAGCATTTGACAGAGATGCTTCAAATAGCACTGCATGGAAGGAGGAAACTCTCAGAGAGAAACCGTTGTCCAAAGGATCAAAATCAGACTACCTATCCTGCTCTTCCTCCTCCACTCTCCCCATTGATTTGACTGCACCTGTCAGTAAGAACTGCAAATCCACTATGTCTTTTTCTGTGGCTGGTAGTGGCCCCCACTTTCCAACATCTGCACTGCACACATCTGCTAAAATGGACTACTCAAGAGAGACATCTGGAGCTAATCTGCCTAATGACTACCCAGAACACTCAACAACAGAGACTGCACATATCTTGTTCAACCTGAGTGCAAGAGCCTACCAAGGTCAGGTGACAAAGGATCTGGAAAGTGCAAAAGGCAAAAAACGTAAAGGAAACAGCCTACATGTTGAACTGAGCCTCCCTCTTCCCAGTATAAACCCACCATCATCTTCATCAAGCCCTCCTCCTCTTTCACCCCCTTCTGTCTCTCCATTGACCCTCCCTCCTCCATCCTTCCATGACTCCTATCAAGCAGTGCCAAAACCGGAGCTGCTGTGTGGGGTATGCCACCGTCTGTTCAGCACCGCCTCATCCCTCACTGTGCACATGCGTCTTCATCGGGGTGGACGACTTCTCAGCTGCCGCCATTGTGGCAAAGCCTTTATCCATAATAAAAGACTGCAATCCCATGAGGCCACCTGTCGGCAAGCACTGCCAGCTTTCTCCATCCAGCCCAAACAGGAACCTTTGGAGGAGGGGAATGTGGAGAAAACAAATGAGGCAACAGAACCAGAACAGTTTGGACAAGAAACAGGACCTGGACGACCCAAAAAGAAAGGACGAGGCCTCCAAGGACATCATGCCAGGGCAATCTCTCACAGTGATGCCCTCATGGATGAGGATCACTTTGTGAAGATTGTTGATGGACATATCATTTACTTCTGCTCAGTGTGTGAACGCTCCTACATGACTCTGTCAAGTCTCAAGCGCCACTCTAATGTGCACTCATGGCGTAGGAAGTACCCATGCCACTATTGTGACAAGGTTTTTGCTCTGGCAGAGTACCGCACCAAACATGAAGTGTGGCACACTGGTGAAAGGCGATACCAGTGCATATTTTGCTGGGAGGCCTTTCCTACCTACTACAACCTCAAGACACACCAGAAGGCATTCCATGGCATTAGTCCTGGCCTTATCTCAAGTGAGAAGACAGCCAATGGGGGCTATAAGCAGAAGGTTAATGCACTTAAACTCTACCGCCTACTACCCATGCGCTCTCAAAAACGGCCCTATAAGACATACAACCAGGCTTTAGCCGATGGACTGCTCAAATCTGACCCATCAGCTGCCTTGCCTTTGCCTCTAGGCTGCAGCCTCCCTCCAAGTCTGGGCCCCAGTAAATTGGACTCCTTCCTTAAGGATATTCATCCTCAAGACATTAAGCCGGATCCTGAGAGTTTCCTGATCAAGATGGACACAGAGCAGTGCAGGAAGCTGGCAACAGCCCAAGCAGAGGTACCAGCAGAGGTCAATGACAAGGAAAGGTCAGATTCACATCTCTCTGGCAACAGCGGTGTCAAAGGCAAAAATGTCAAAAGCCCAGAGACAGCAGTTTCTTCTGTCATTACATTTGGACATAGCAAACCCTCAGTCATTATGCATAGCACAGCACTCCCATCCTCTGTCATTGTTCAAAGAGATAAGACACCCTCTGGGGATGGAAAATGTCCTTCTGAGAGCAGTCATACAATGGATAAGACTTTGCAAAAAACAGTTAAAAAGCATGCACAAAAAAATCATTCACATGCCCATAGTAAGTGGGACACAGTCAGCACACGTACAGAAGTCTCAAAAATCCAACAGCCAACAGAAAAGATTCACAAGGGACGAAAATCTCATACCAAGAGTGAATCAAGCAAAGTGGTTCCCATATCTGTGGGTTCAGAGGTCAAAGGGAGTGGGCCTCTTTGTCAGATCACTGTACGTATAGGGGAAGAGGCAATTGTCAAAAGAAGTATATCTGAGACAGACCTCATGAGAGACAAAAGTCCACCGAGTAAAGACAAAAAGGGCAACTTCCTGCATGGAGACCAGAGAGAACCACGGCATACCCACCACCACCACCACCACCACCGCAAACACCATAGTCATCGTAGTTCCAGCCAGGAAGAAAGAGATTCTAAACTTCCAGGAAAGGTGAGGAAGTATTTCTTCCGACAAGAAGTCAGGGAGGACAGGAATGATCATGATGGAGAAGACAACCTGTGGAGACCATATTATTCTTATAAGCCCAAGAGAAAGACTTTGCATATGCAGAAGATCAAGAGCTGGCAGCGCAAAATGCACTACAAACGATCACTGCGGCTGATGAAGAGAGCAGAAAGACTAATGAATGATGTAAACAAAGAAGGGGATGGTGTACAGGAAGAAGAAAAAGATGAAGTCAAAGAGGAGGGAAAAGAAGTTTTACATCAGAAGGAGATCAAAGACAACACTCAAGCTCCTTGTAGTCCCACAATAACAGAAGAGAATGAGGAAGGAAAGGGGGGTCCTGGAAAGCACAACCTTTCTTTCTCCACAGCTGTATCCCAATCAGCTCTGAATTCTCAATACACAGCTTCCCCTACCATCAAACAACGTTGGTCTGGGGATCAGGCCTCTGAATGTGGATCTTGTGGCCGCTGGTTCTCCAGCTCAAGGAAGCGAGACAAACATGAGCTAACGCATCTATTTGAGTTTGTGTGCCTATTTTGCAGAGCTACTTTCCCATCTCAGACCAAATTAGAGGAGCATCAGAGAAACAGTCACCCAAAAAATAAACCTCTGCCTACCTCTGCTTCATGTAATTCAGAGTCATCAAGCAAGGAAAATTCAACGGAATTAGAGGAGACAAGCAGTGTATTAAACAGGCGGTTCTTAGAAAAGGGGAGTACAGCTCGCTTGGGAAGAAGGCCGTTGACTAGATATACCTGCTCACAGTGCGATAAAGTATGCAAGACTGCTGCTGCGCTAAACTGCCACCTGAAGCGGCATGAGCTAGGCAACACTACAGAGACCATGCAGCCAGTGCTGGACATGCAAAGTCATAATACTGTAGTACCAGAGGTAGACAAAGTTCAAAGGACAGATTTAGACATTACACCTAGGCATGCTCAGCCCATCCCAGTTATAAACTATCTCAAATCAGATTCTCAACACACACAGAAACAGACAGGTGAAAGGAATGAAGAGCACCAAAGATTACTTACTGGTGAAAGTCCAAAGTTAGCCGCTATTGACAAAAGCCAGAGTTCACATTTGTGCACTGTATCTTCCCCAGTTAGACTCAGCCCAACACCAGAAAGGTCAAAGGTCATCTCCCCTAGTCTCCCCAGTGTGCTGGTGATGAATGGCACAGAATGCCTGGACTTCCGAACTCCTGAGAAACGGAATCTAGATGCACAGGATCAGAGGAGAAGAAGCCTCACACCCACTGACAGACCAAACCAAGTCTGTCAAATTCAAATGACAAGTTCAGAACAGGTTAGAACAGATGCAGATCCATATATATCCGCTGAATTACAATCAGTCAGAGAGAGTGTTTTGAGTGATCAAGAGGCAGAAACACACCAACACAGGGATATTCACATCAGTGATCCTTCACAAGAGGCTGCACAAGAGGCTCAAGATCTTAGAGTATCCAGAACAGCTTGCAGCATCCAAGCAGAGGATTTGTCCATGCCAACGATACTGGCAAGGGAGAGGGAGTTTTCCCAGCAAACTGCATACCAATACTCAACCAATAAAATTCGATCCACGGACGATGCGATGCTCATAGTGCCCAAAGAGGAGCCACTAAGCCCTGTGCCCTCTCCCACATGCTCTGTCATTCAAACCACTCATAAAGGACCCCCACAACGGCACCCACAGTCCCCTAGTCATTCTCCAAGACCTTTGAACCTGCAGTTTCGGTCACATTTAGACACAAACCAAGCACACCAAGGCATGCAAAGTGTTGAGAAACAAAGATCTGTGCTTCCAACAGGTTCAGATCACAGCAGTGAGTCCCCCTCTTCTCAATCTGCACTGCACCCCCAAGTGCCCCATTCAGAGCCAGAGACAAAGGACAGCACCTCTTCAAGAGAGCCCTGTAGAGAATCTGGCTATCCTGTGGAGGAGTATGCACTTCCCTTAATCATACCAGGAGGGTACTGCTCTGGTAAGAAACAGGAGGACCAGATGCTCATGTCGTACCCTTCTGCACCCTTATCTTTTGGTGCACTGGGGAAGATGGTGCCCCATGCTGACTCAACAAAACTGCCCTTTTACCCCGATCCCTATCAACTTCTCTACGGCCCACAGCTACTACCATACCCATACAACCTCACCACCCTTCCTATGGCTCTCAATATGATGGCACCAGGGGACAAAGTAGAGCCCTTGCCCTTTTTACCCACTCTTTTCAACTATGCTGCAGTAGGTGCCCCTTTGCCCCACCCTTTAGTTTTGAACCCCAGCCTTTATAATAGCAGCAGTAGCACAAAGCGAAACAGTGACAACCCATGAGCGTATGTGGAGTCCGCAGCACTGAAGGAATACTGTACAGCTTAAAAGAGGACCAGACCTTAGACAGAAGATGTGTTGTTGCTGTTTATTAACTGAACTAATTGCACAGACATTTAAGTCTCCTTGGAAAAGTAGCAAAAACCATAGGTGTATGTACAAATTTAAATATAGTGAAGTAATGGAGAGGTGCCTTGGAGGTAGGACCTATAGGTAAAGGGGAGGTTGTGATCTGGTGATCTACTGGTCCAACGTGGACCTCTTCCCTTTGCCAATGGCAAAGCACACCTCTGACACACCACTCCTCTCCCTCTTTAGAAGAGTTAGAGCTTGGTTATACGTCCTCTCAGATTTGTTGTAATAACTGTTATAAATAATACATCTGGAGAGCTAACAGGGTGTATTTTCTGGGGGAAAAAAGACAAAAAAAAAGTGTGCTTTACACTAGTGACAGTATACCAATAATTATCATATTTGTAGGTCTGATACAGGCTTTTATTATTGCAAATAGAAATAATATAGGGGCCAAGCTCTTCGTTCTAAAATGGAAAGATACACACTCAATACAGTGAAGGAAGACAATAGCATATAAGCAGTTTTTTTTTTGTGTGTGTGTGTGTGTGTGTGTGTGTGTGTGTGTGTGTGTGTGTGTGTTACAACATCTCATCATGCATGTAGTTTGGGCTAGCTGTCTTTTTACAACATTATGTAGGTTCTGTTGTGTGTATTTTCAGTACTGGCTTCGATGTGAGCGTCTGCGCCGTGTGTGGGTGTCTTGAAGGTGATGTGTGCATGCACTGCACAGTTGTAGCCAGCAACATTTGTGCTATATCCGCCTCGTTCAGTTAAACAGATATTGATATCGATGCGGATATATGAGCATCATTCCTGGACAGGCTGTTACAACTTTTTTGTAGATCAGCAAGTAGAAATATTAGCTGAGGTTCTTCCTTTGTCAGTCACAACTTAGCAGCTTTGATAGCTTACCTACATGTCATATTGGATGGAGTTTGTTCATATGTGATCTTTTTTTTTTTTTTTTTTTTTTAAACTAACCAGCATCATGGTTGCTTGGTAATTTAATGGCAATTAAGGATGGACTGCATTTTGCAATGTCACGTACACAATATGTTTGTAGAAGTTGTTGGAATAACTGTTAGGAGGCTCAAGTGAAGAACTGGACACAAAACCTTTTTTTAAAACATCTGAGTACTCATCGATTACCTTTTCATCGTTTCTAGAAAGGAAAATAAGTTTAGTGGCCTTCTCCTCCCCAGTGCCCCCTGGTGTCCACCAAAGACACTCCATATACTTGACTGAAATCTGAGAGAGACCGAGGTAAAAATCAGATGAGAGCGACAGAGAGAGTGGGAGGGAAGTGGAGCAAAGTGCAGCGAGTCTGTTATTGCCAGTAGAACTTGCATTACAAAGTGGCAGAAAATAAAGCTCGAAGCAGCTGGTGAATACCGTTTTTCAGGCGGACGTGATCTAAGGAAGCCTGTTACGTGTGAGCCGGGGGTTATGTTGGCTAGCCAACCGTCTCCCTCCACGTCTCCTCTGCAGTGCACAGAAACAGCAAGAGTTGACGTCAGCTCCTCCTGATGTCTGCACGTGGTCTGAGTTGCAATGCTTAGGACTTAAAAAAAAGAAAGAAAAAGAAAAATTGCTCACTGACCTGGAGTGGCCTGAACACTCCTTTAGGACTTTCCTCTTTATATATATATATATATATATATATATATATATATATAAATATATATATATCTTTTTAAAACAATATAATTTGTTTATTTTACCTATTTTTTTCCCTTTTTGATAGAGAGATTTGTGAGGATTGTGCTTGAAGGTGGTCTTTCAAGTGCATATGAATATGAATGTAATTTTAGTCATGAGGTTAACAAAAACATGAACAGTATGGTAGATGTTTTCTGACTTGAAAAATAACATGTAATAATGAACCGATATGAGGTATTCACATATATACAGTAGTCTTAGAAACATGTCTAGGAACTTGGATTCAATATAATCATAACGCATGAGCAGCATTCGCTTCTTCATTATCCTCTGGTATCGCCATAACGAATCATCACTTTGCTTTCTTTCTCATGTGTGGTTCTGTTTTTTCTTTCTTTCTTTTTTTGCTGATGGTTGGCTTGAAATACTATCTGCTGTAAAGCTGTTTATTTTCAATTAGTCTTTTTTCGTTCTATCGTTTAAACTTAAAATTGAAAAAAAAAAAAATTTATTTGTGCACCCCCCAACCCCACCCTGAAGCTGTGCTTCATGACTTTTCCACAGTTACAGGACGTGCTGTCCACTTATAAAAGTCCCCACAAACACAAATCATTCACACTGTGATTTTTTTCCCCTTCCTCTTCCCGCAACCGAACATTTTATAATGTCCTTTTGAAGTGAGTACATTGAAACCACAGCACTGTTCATTTCCGAACACAATGAGAAGATTTGTTGCTTTTCTTGGGTGTAGGTACTTTCACAGTGTGTGTGTGTGTGTGTGTGTGTGTGTTTGTGTGTGTGTGTGTGTGTGTGTGTGTGTCTTAGAGCACATTTGAGGAAAAGGAAAACCAAAACAAGCACCATATCCCTTGAGGCTTGCCACCAAATCAGAGTTGGTTTTGGTCCCCTACCAACCTGTTGTTAAATTCTCCTTGTACGCTTTCCTCATGAGCAGTGTTGGGTTGGAACGGACTACATGTAATCTGATCAACCGGAGTAGGATACATTTCGAAATATCTGTCATCATACTGCCGTTACTTTTTTTATGAATTACCTTGAATTGGATTTTTGACATCACTGAATCTGTCTAACTGCATCGTCGTGACCGAAATATATGTTGTTGTTTTTTTCATTTTAATCAAATCATTCCAGCTGTTACAAATAATCATTCCAACTGTTAAAGGAACAGCACATAATTGTAAGCAGCTCTAGTCTATCTAGGGGGTGGAGCTCATTTCTGGGCCAGAAAAGTGCAAAAGAAAGCTTGAACTCACAAAACTAGTGTGATCCAATGCAGAGCAATATTGCGAATCACATTTTTTTCCAAGATATCTCAAAATTTACAGAGTACTTATTTGAAATTACAAACTGTACCTTTAGTAATAGATGACGATGGGAGTGTTACATAAACATAACACAAACCTTGAACGAATGAGCACAAAGATGTGTTTTACAATGCGAGATGATGCATAACAGCTCTCTGAAAAGCAATATAGACATTAAAGTTAATGATAAGACTTTTTTTTTTTGGTAATAAATAAAGTCCTCAATTGGATATATTATTTGTATTGATTTTGTATTGTGACGTAGCCCAGAAGTAGTCTCAAAGATACGGGTTGGGGTTTTTTGTTTTGTTTTTATTTTTTTAAACATAGCCTTAAACTTTACATTATTTATTATATTTTAATTGTAGAATTTTTTTTAAATTTCCTTCTTTACTCAGCACTGCTCATGAGTAATACAACATGATAAATAAACTATGTCCATTAAAGCTGTTGATATTGATGTTGATAAACCAGTAAAAAAAGAACAAATGTATAAATTACTCATGAACGAATTAAAATTTGAAAGCTCAAAACATCCCTGAAAATCGTTTAAAATAAGCTACCAAGAACACACAGTATGTTAATTTATGATCATGCACTTTACCAAAATTTTAATTAACAAACCAAATTTGTAATTTCATGTATTATTGTTTTTATTATTATTATTATTATTATTATTATTATTATTATTATTATTATTATTATTATTATTAATTTATTTAAAAATCTCATAATGTGAATGTTGAATAACTAAGGACCTATTCCAGCATCCTACAAGCAGGAAAACATTTCAAGGCACTTTTTTTTTTTGCCTGAAATATGCCACCAAAATATGTTCTTTGCAGGCAAAATGACAGAACGAGTGTAGGTGGATGCACCTACGTACTGTATCAAGGGTCACACACCCCACACACTGTTTGTTTTTTTCGCCATTCCTAAAACGCAAATACTAGTGACACACAAAGCAATTTAGCCAGATCCAAACCAGCAAAAGTCCCCAAAAGACACGTCAAAATTCAGTCCATATAGCTACAAGTTTAGCTACGTATGTGTGTTCAGCAGGTCTAGTCATAGGCATGTGATGGATTTTGTCCCGGTATTGTGAAAATGTACAAGCTACAATTGTGCCATTGTTTTAGAGGTTGACATATTTGGCCTGAAATGTTTCCTGAAATGTTTGGTTGTTTCTTGTTGACTTCTTCCTGCTTCTTGTTCTTGTTCTTGTTCTTCTTCTTGTTCTTCTTCTTCTTCTTCTTCTTCTTCTTCTTCTTCTTCTTCTTCACACAAAGGATCTGTTAACACATTGCCAAATCAAGCCTGTAATAATCGATATATTTTTTTGGTTCACTTTCGTTTATTTCTTCACTCTAGTTCTTCAGTCTCCCTCTGTCCATGCTACAACCATACAAATAAAGTATTAACCTGATGACCTACTAAAGCGTATTGAATCAGTTCCATGGTCGAGATGACGAATACAACGAATGTAATCTCTGGTAACTGAAGCAAAATTTGCACATATCATTTTTTTTTTTTTTTTTTTTTTTTTTTTACATAGCATGTTTGGGACTTTTGCATTAGAGTTACAACATTAATAAGTAAAGGAGTTGAGAAAACAGGTATTGTGCTGTCAGACTGTATTTTACTCTCTGAGTACTTTTTAATTCATCATATTTACATTTTCAAAGTAAAAAAAAGAAATCCACATCCAAAAGCAGAAAATCTATATCCAGATGTTTAAGGTCACCTTTTCTACTTCAAGAATGGAAATATTTGATGTTACTAAATGTCCTTTGTCACATAATGTTACAAAAGTTATCTGAATAAGTAAAGAATATGAAGAATAAGACATTTGTTGGACTGCTGTTATAGGAATCAGAGTTATTGTAATCTCATTATAGCAGAGCTCCATACTTAAGAGAATATGGTAATGCATCGAGCTGATTTTTGACGGCTTTTGCGACCGAACGATGTCCGTGTACCACCACAGGGAACCTGATTGTAAGTGCAAGGCAATGTATCTCATAAACACTTGATCACCAGACAATGAAATTTTTCTCTTTATTTCCATAAGATAGATGGGTTTTTATCCGTCGCTTATTTTTAATTTGGTTTTTAAAAAATAACATTGGATTATGATATTTACTAACATTGTAGCAGCCCTCGGCATTAAGAACAACAGCAGAGAGTCTCTGATGGTGCAGATGTGTTTTATTCCTCTGGAACACGAGTATAGCATCGAACACCAGGCATCAAGCATCGAACACCGGGCATCAAACACCGTACACCAAGCACCGTGACAACTAAAGAAAACAAAACACAAATAATTAACATAACATTATTGTAAACAAATACACAATTTTGCAGAGTGATGTTTACAGAATCTGCTCTGAACGTTACACACCTCGCTCCACTCAACCAAGGACCAACCAAACCTCTACAAGTTCACCAAAAGACTCGTACTAAACCACAGTTCAACCAATGCACCGAACACAAACAAAACACACTCAATAAACAGCACACACACTTTACATTGTGCATAAATGACACATCAGGATGAGCTTTATAACACACCGTGTTAAACCTCTGACGGAGGCATGCTGGGAATATAAACACAGCAGCCAGCGTCTGGAGCATCACAAATACAGCTTCCTGGGCTGACGGCTCCGCCGAGAACATGAATAATGAGTGACAGAGTGACTTTGACCGCCACTTACACACATTTTGCACTCATCAGGAGTGCCGCTTTTAGGCAGTGATATACATATATTTAACAGTTATTCCATGAAATTGAGTCATACATGAGCTGATAGCTGATGAGGCGCATAGCACCGAGTTGGCTATAAGCCATGAACGACAAGATTGAGTGGAATAAATGTTATTCTATCCATATTCACTGGATTTTGAGAACAGAGCATTTTTATTTAAATTTTTTGCAAATTCGTGTAGGTACAGCACATCTCCGCAACTACATTTCCCATAATTCCCTCAGTTCCTGCCCCGGACGATATCCGCTTCATC
>JAODTV010000006.1:6220268-6232264 GCA_025399955.1 Galeichthys feliceps
AGTCAGCTGGGATAGGCTCCAGCTTGCCTGCGACCCTGTACAGGATAAGCGGCTACAGATGATGGATGGATGGATGGTGTTCAGTGTAGTATGGCACATTTTTTTTTTATTAATTAAATTTTTTTTTTTAGTAATTAAAAAAAAAACATCTGTAGAGAGTTAGTAAAGCTATATTATACTAGAGGCATGATGCACTGAAAACAATAAATAGTCTGGTAAGCAACAAAAATTCGTATAATAATGATATATCTTAAAGTAAAGAAATAGTCTCAAGCAATTTGAAGGTTATTTCCATCTTATATTTTCCTAAAATATAAAAAAAACAGAGGGTTTTATTCTCTAAATCTCTTGATACACTCACAACAAAATACAACTAAAAGTGGCATGTGGCAGGGAACCTTGTTGTGGCAGAGAGTGCTTATAAAATGACAGAGATGTCTATCTGTACAACTGAAATGCTCAGACCACCCTTGAGTTTATCAAAAAACAGCCGCTCTTTCCTCAGGATGGAGGAAGAGAAACACCAACATTGCGATCCAGATGGTAATAAACCACAGAAGAACAGCTGTAAAGGATAGAATTACTCCATGTAATCCAAATACCATCCAAACCAAGTTAAATACGGGCATGATTATTAGTCAACAGTATTAAAAAGCAGTTTGAACTAAACAAACAGCAAGCTGTAAGTAATGTTCTGTGAGATAATATTACAAAACATACATATTTGTCTTTTAAAGATGAGTCAGTACCCCTGTCCAGGTCTCTGTCACGCTACGCTGTCCACAAAATACTCCCCAGTGGTGGAAAACATTATTTCCATATCTTTGCCATCAGTTTTATGGCAGCCCTAAAGGACAAAGTAAAATGAAAGTGTGTTTGATGTTTTCAGGATTTTGTAGTGTAACAGCTAAACAAAAATTCCAATGCCAGTTTTATTCAATGAAAAATTCCATAAGGTGCACAAGAAGTGAAGTATATGAACTTTCATACACATGGTTTTTTTCAAACTGTTAAAGGAATGCAACAGAATATGAAGTAATTGTTTTTTTATGAACAGATCAGATAATGTGTTTTAAACAGATACAAACAAATTTTAGCCATTAACTTCTTGTTGAAAGTTTGTCAAAAAAGGTTCACAGGGAGGGTATCTGATTAAGACTAGTGCATCAGGATTGGGATCCTGCAGGATGCAAGAAAGGACGTGGGAGCTTTTTACTGACATGTGGGCATGAGCCGGCTGTTACATATGAAGCTTGTGGGAGAAAGAAACACCAGGTTCAGCTTTCACTCATTGATTCATAGTAACCTGTGCCAGGTTGGGGTCAGCATGAACAAAAATAACTGTGCAAGCAGGGTTTAAAAAATAAAGGCACACATCTGTAGTTGAGAACAAATTATGAACTCGAGTGATGTAGCTGAGTTTGAGGAACTGTCAGAGCCCGAATTGACACACCATGCTGACAGTGCTTTCATCTCTACCTCTGGGATTTTTTTCCTAGTGTTCTCCAGTTTTAATAAGGACAAAACAAGAAACCTTTCTAGTTTACGCCACACCCACTCCAGGTTTAAATCTGAATACAGGTATGGATATTTGGAATGCTATACAGATAACAGATACAGATTGTAACCTTAACTACAGTAGACATTATTTTAGCTTATTAGTTAACGTGGTGTACCACAAAGGGCTGCTGATTATTAGCTCATCTGGCCGAAAGGCGATGAGCTTATGTCATCATGTGTTGTCCGTCCGGCGTCGTCCACATTTCATGAAAATCGCTTCTTCTCTCTTAATTCTTCACCGATTTTTATCCTTTTTGGCAGGAAGGTGGGTCTGCCTGGGGTGCATATAGCTTCTATCCAAATTTACATAATTGCAATTAATAATGAAGATATGGAGTAATTAAGCCCTAATAAGCAGTTTCCACACAAATCGCTTCTTCTCTCTCAATTCTTCACCGATTTTGATTCTTTCTGGCATGAAGATAGGGGTACCTAAGGTGCATATAACTTCTACCCAGATTTGAGCCGGAGTGAGCTACACCGTCATTGACGGTCTCGTTACTTATTGTCAGTGAGTTTTAATTGATAACTAGTGTTTATTAAACTTTAAAGCTCGCTTTACTTTAATTTGATAGCTAGTTTTTAAATTAATAACTAGGGTTTGTTTTGTTGTTAAAATTGAAAGCTATCTTTTTACCAAACTGGTCTGCCAGTTTTTAACTGAAAACTAGTTTTCTAAAACTTAAAAGCCAATTTTTTTTTTTACTAAATTTGGCTTAGTCTTCATTTAAGTGCTGAGTGGAGAGACTACAGTACCTTTATAATGATCCTCAAGCTGCGAGCCAGAGTTGACGGTCACTTTACAAACAGGACACTGAAGACTCTTGCTGCATTTCCTCCTGTTCCTGTGTCCCTTTACGATGGAGTCAGAGTCCCACAAGCGTTTCAGCTCATCTGGAGGCACCAGAGCAGGGGGTTCTGGGATACATTTGCTCTCACACAGCCTTACTGAGGCAGAAGTGTGTGAAACGGGTGATAGCGTGACTGAGATCCCCTGAACACATTCATCCTCTGGGTTTGATGCCTGTGATGAACAGATTGGTGCTGTAGAGGGAGGGAATGGAGAGAAAGACTATTCATGATTACTGTGTTTACTTCACACACACACACACACACACACACACACACACACACACACACACACACACCTGTCTTCTCTGACAGACTGATGTCCTTCCCCTTGCTGTCCTCCATCTCTACCTCTATTGGTTTCTTCCTCTCCCTCTCCCTCCACACAGACTTTCCCATAATCCTTTGCTTGTTCTTCAGCTTGTCTATGGCTTTGAGTTTGCGTGCATGCTTGTGCCCTTTGTAGTGCGCTTCTGCTTGGTTCTGACAACAACCATAGAAGAAAAATAGTAGTCATTTTAGACAAACAACAACAACAACAAATATTAAACAAAAAAGCAAAGTGTGTGTGTGTGAAGATACAGTATTTGGATTGGGAATTTATTTTAAAAAATGCTACAGAGAGACAGGAGAAAAAGAAATAGAGGGAGAGTGTAATGCCTCACATATCCACTAGAGGAAGACATAAAACAGGTAGAGGTGGAACTCAAAGTCGTACTGGATTCCAGTACAGGTATTCGTTCATAACATTAATCTTTAATTTAATGTGTAAGTTCACCCTCGAGCTCTAAGCCTAAACCCCCAACACTGCATAATTTTGAAAAACACTAAAAAGTGAGCAAGGGGCTGAGTACGGGACGAAGGGGGGGGGGGGCATAAACTCCTGTGAATGAAGAGTCTCTTTTAGCACACATTTGAAAATGAGCATGGTTTCACAGACTCCCATTCAAGGTCGGGGCTGAGGGAGGTAGGCCACCCAATATTGATTGGAGGGCATTAACATTCTTTTCTAACAAAAATTTTTAATGACGTCAAGGAATACCCAGTGGTTGACTCTATATTAGCGTCAGTCTTGCAAGGTTCAGGACGATTTTACCCAGTAGATGGAGTTTTGAGCCGTTTTCTACCCATAAAATGTGATTTTTATAAAAATCGTCAATATTAACACCAGTATTGATGTCCATCCATCAATCCATTATCCGTAACCGCTTATCCTGTGCAGGGTCACAGGCAAGTTGGAGCCTATCCCAGCTGACTATGGGCGAGAGGTGGGGTACACCCTGGACAAGTTATTTAGTACTTCTCCAGTGTTGCTTAGCTAGTGAATGTAATTCAGGAAGTGCAAGAACACCACACACCCTGAACAGCAAGAGATGTTAATCCTCACAGTGGTTAAATATAGTAGGTGTCTCGTAGAATATCAAGGACCCAATTTTCTCTTATCTTAAAGCTTCAACTCTCTCACATTCACAGTCAGTGTTCCAAAGTAGCGTACATGAACTTACTCCTCCGGAAAGTAGGCAACTGCTTTCTGAGATCAGCAGGAGCCATACAGAAAAAATCTAGAGATGTTTTCTACTCAACCACAACAAGTATTCATACTTGTACTTGAATCAAGTAAAAGGCAAAAGACTAATGACCATAAAAGAGGGGTCATTTTCAGTAACTATATCGAATAAACAGGTAATTAGAATAAACTAATACTGTATATAGAATTCCAGATTTTGGACATTATATTCCAGGTATTTAGCAGACACTCTTATCCAGAGCGATGTACAACATACCCAGAGCAGTTGGGGGTATGGTGCCTTGCTCAAGGGCACTTCAGCCATTCCTGCTCGTCCAGGGAATTGAACTGGCAACCTTTTGGTCCCAAAGCTGCTTCTCTAACCATTAGACCATGGCTTCCCCCATTTGTACATTCTACTCAACATGGAAAGTCAGTGGAATATAATGGATACAAGTCAAGACTGGGTTCACTCCATGAGGGGGTTGATTTCCAAGGAACTTGATCAACAGCATAACGCACTAAAAAGAGAGAAACCAGCAACTGTCTCCTAAAATCCTGCTGCCCACATGCACCACTTTGCTCCATCTACTGCCAAAGCCATGCAGCTTGATTGGTCACATTTATCACCAGAAGAGAGAGTGAATACATCAGTGATGATGCCTGGGAAGTGGTACAGCCCACTTGAGGAAAAAAAAGGCCCTGAGCTGTGGTCAAAAGAGACCATTCACTAGAGTTCCACAGGCAAGAGAAATAACCACTCTGACTAAACTGTTCTTTCTATTACCAATATTTTGAGGAGACAACTAGGGAGAGTGTAATATCCATTTTCATCACGTTTCCATTAATATACAAATGTACAATACAAAATACCTGTTTTTATACAGGTAGCAGTGGGCAGGTGGTAAAATAGTAAAGAGCACACATCCTTCAACAGAGTTTTCCTCAGTCATAAGAATCAGATGCACCTGCTGGGGTAGACCAATCCCCTGGTCTTTACAACCAAGGTTTTGCTTTATTCTCTCTGGCTGAATGGTTTCCTGTCTCTCTGCTAAAACTGACATTCACATGTCTTCTGTCTGTTCTTGTTGTTCTGTTTTTATCTTCTTTGAGAAGATTTCAATACTTGTTGGAATGGACTGGATTTTCTTATGCTGTCACACTCCACACAGCCACCAGAGGGTGAAAGTAAAATCCTGTTCAACTCCTATTCACTTTTCCTTTACGCCTGACAAACTGCACCTGCTGCCACTTGACGCTGCTCATTTAAGGACTCTGATGTGTGTGTGTGTGTGTCCCCATCCATCAATCTGTCTCACTGTTGAGTTGAAGCGGAGGTGACATATATTGCAGGTGATGATTTGTTTCTTCTTTCGTGATTGTGCGATGTTGAAAGTGTGGCTGATAACTGCTTTCTGAACAGGATCCATCTTTATACACACACACACACACACACACACACACACAGAGGAAAAAAGCTTTATAAGTGTAGTGCCAAAGCTGCACTCAGCGCAACTTCTCTCTGTAAGATACAAAATGTTTTCACACACACACACACACACACACCATGTTGGAGAAGAGGCTGAGAGGCGATGTGCTGTTTATTCTCAGAGGCAGACAGCACTTCGGGTCCATCTGAGGCTGAACAGGAAGTGATGTCAGCAAAGCACTGCCCTGGACTGGACTTCCTGTACAGACAGGAACAGAGTGATTTAGACATGAGAGAAGTTGTGTCTCTTTATCCACATCACTGACAGCAGGCAGCAAATTTAAAGGAAAAACTTGAAGAGGTGAGTGGGTGATGAACAGACGAGTGGAGAAACATAATGAATCCTTCTAGACAGGTGAACAGTGTGATACAATCAAGCAATTAACATCATACCATGATTTGTGTCTTGTATAAAAAGGATAGAACAAAAAAAAAAACTGGTTTGCAACCAAATACAAAAGCATCACAAGTGTTAAACTGTAAATGATGCCGTATACATACATGGATGAATGGATGGATTAATAAAGGGAAAGAAACAGACATGGGTAGATGAATGTATGAATGGATGGATGGTAAGAAAGTAGATAGATGGATGAATGAGTGAATGGAAAGAGTTAGACATATGAATGAATGGGTGGATGCAAGAAAGATAGATGATAGATTGATGGATGCATACATTGATTAATCGGTGAATGGAAAGAGACAGATGAATGATGCTGTGGCAGCATGGGCGTAGTTTAGCGTTGGCTCTGAACAGCAAGGAGGCAGGTTGAACCAGTAGGCAACATGTGATGAGGTGCACCTGTGTCTAATTATTGGCTGTCTATTAACCTGTGTCTGTGTGTCTTTCAGACAGCCAGGAACGATAGAGAGAGCTGTGACACCCCATCGCACGTCTGTGTAGTGTATTTATATGTCGTTACAAGTCACTGAAAAGTGTGAAAATAAAAAGAACACACCTGTACTGAAGCCTGCTTCCAGTTCCTCTGTTTCCCACAAGTTCAAGAGTTGTTACAGTGGTACCAAAACATGGGACAGAGGAACGTACGCCGCCATGGACTCCGAACCAGTCAGAGAGCTCCTTCAAACACTCGCCAACAACCTCCAGTGCCAGCAGCATGCCCTCGTCGCACTCAGTCGATCAGGGGCAGCGCTTCTGGGCTCTGCTCGAAGCCCAGGAAGAAGACCGGCAGGTGATCCGGAGCTGGAGGCAGTCAATGGGTGCTCCAGCGGTCGGCCCTGCAGCCAGCGTGCCCGTCCAGCTGGTCAAAATGGGGCTGCAGGATCACCCCGAAGCCTCCCTCGAGCTGTTTGAGCATGTCATGGAGGTGAGCCCGTGGCCAACCTTACAGTGGGCGGCTCGCCTATTGCTGCTCCTGTCAGGGGAAGCCCATCTCACGGCTTGGCAACTCCCGGCCACCAGCATGCTAGAGTACCCCAGCCTGAAGCAAGCCATCCTACAGCGTGTCGGCCACGGCCCAGAAGAGCAGCGCCAGTGCTTCCGCTTGCTGGCATACGGCGAAGTGGGCCGCCATTTGTGTTCGTGCAGCAGCTCTGGGACGCCTGCAGACAGTGGCTGCTGGCAGGCGAGTGCGATGTCAAGTCCATCATCGAGCGAGTGACACTGGAGCAGTTTGTCGCCCATCTGCAGAGCGAGACGTCCACATGGATCCAGTGTCACCAAGCGGCGTCGCTGGAGGAGGCGGTCCAGCTGGCTGAGGACCACCTGACAGTGTTTCCAGGAGCAGGCACCCCTGCAGTTTCATGTCCTCCCTCTCTCTCACTTTCACTTTCTCCCCCTCCCTCTCTCTCCTTGCCCCTCCCTTACCCCAGCCCCGCAGAAACAGGGGCCAATTCTCCCAAAACTCACTCCTCGCACTCGTGTCTGTCCTCGTGTGTCTTCTCTCCCTTCTCCTTCTATGTCTGTGCCACAATTAACCCCCCCTCTCTCTCCACAGGTGAACTCATCCATGCCCACCAGAACCAAGAGTGAGCCCAGGCAGGTCTGTCGGCACGGAGGGAAGGCGGGGAATCAGCGCTTCCGCAAGGAGGCAGGACTACTGATTAGGGTCTCTGACGCACCACAGGCTTCCCCTGATTGAGCAGGGGCATACAGGATAGTTGAGTATTCAAAGGGGTATACATCAGGCTTTGTTGGATTCTGGTTGTAATCAGACCTCCATGCATCAAAGCCTGATTCAATGCGGGGCACTGGGAAATGCACGATTGGTGAAGGTCAAGTGTCTGCACGGGGACATTCACAAATATCCACTAATACATGTCACTATTCACTTCCTTGGAGAAAAACTTAGTGTGGAGGTGGCGGTTAGTCCGAGCCTTACCCACCCATTAAAACTGGGAACAGATTGGCTGGGGTTTAAAACATTAATGAAACAGTTAGTAGTGGGTGGGTCCTGCAGTAGCACATCACGGGGAAATCCCACCACAATGTTAGCTGGGGAGGCGGTCCCAGGGCCGTCCACGTCACCTCCGCATCAGGATGACACGGAGAGGGGGAAGAGCTCTCTTCTCTCTCTCTGGGGAATCCCTTAGGGGATTTCCCATTGGAGCAGGCACGTGATGAGTCTCTGAGACACGCTTTTGACCAAGTGAAAATAAGGGTTAGATCAAAATAATCAAAATACATTGATGGCCAAACCCTCCAACCTAACATTGCGCTTTCCTTCCCTACATTTTTGTATTATTAAGGATAAGCTATATCCAGTGACATAGGACACTCAAACTAAGGAAGAGATAACACAGTTGTTGGTCCCGAAGAGCCGTAGAGAGCTTTTATTCCATGCGGCTCATCATAATCCTATGGCTGGGTACTTGGGACAGGATAAAACACTAAATCATCTGATGGCCTGGTTCTATTGGCCAGGGATTTGTGCCAATGTCCGTAGGTGGTGTGCAGCTTGTTGCGAATGCAAGCTGGTAAATCCAGCGGCCACACCAAAAGCGCCATTGCTTCCATTACCATTAATTGAGATCCCCTTCAAAAGAACTGGCATGGATCTCATCAGGCCATTAGATTGATCTGCACGCGGGTATTGCTTTGTGTTAGTCATAGTGCATTATGCAACACAATATCCAGAAGCAGTGCCTCTCCACAATATTTCAGCACGCAGTGTTGTGGAGGCGTTTTTCTGTGTTATCTCCCAAGTTGGGATTCCGAAAGAAATCCTGATTGATCAACAACACTGCACGTGTGTGTGTGTGTGTGTGTGTGTGTGTGTGTGTGTCTACAAATTACTAAAAGTCACTGAAAAGTGCTAATACAGTGCAGTATACCTTGAACTACAGCGCCTGCTTCCAGTTCCTCATTGACCACTCCCACAAAGCTGTTAAAATTACCATATATTTTTTGTAGCTGGAAAGGTATACCATTATATGGAGTAAAATCAGATTCACCACAACATAACTTAAATGATGCGTAACATCTGCTAGCTGTGTTAAAAGGATATTGATGCGTTTTCCCCAACAATATTCAGTTAAGGTAGTTTTGGTATTTGGCATCATAAAAATTTTATAATTTCCAATAAAATGTTTGGTAAATTTACTGCATGGTTGTGTAGTGTTTAGTACTATCGCCTCACAGCAAGAAGGTTCTGGGTTCGAGCCCAGTGGCTGACGGGGGCCTTTCTGTCTGGAGTTTGCATGTTCTCCCCGTGTCTGTGTGGGTTTCCTCCAGGTGCTCCGGTTTCCCCCACTGTCCAAAGACATGCAGGTTAGGCTAATTGGTGGCTCCAAATTGACCATAGGTGTGAATGTAAGTGTGAATGGTTGCTTGTCTCCATGTGTTGGTCCTGCGATGATTTGTTGACTTGTCCAGGGTGTACGCCGCCTCTCACCCATAGTCAGCTGGGATAGGCTCCAGCTTGCCCGTGATCCTACACAAGATAAGCGGTTACAGATAATGGATGGATGTTTGGTAAATTAGTTAAACTGTATGGACAACTACTAGTTGTGTTAACATTGCTGACCATAACACCCATCCCTACTGATCATCTTCCATGTTCATTTGAGTGTCTGACTTATTTTGGTACTGGTTATGGCAATTTTCCAAGTCATGTCAGTAAGTTTTCAATGCTTCTTGCTGTTTTACAGCATTTACAGATGCTTAGTTCCTTTTTGTACTGTAGCATTATCTAAAGTAGTTTGAAACATTTTTGTCAAGATTATTACCTAGCCTACTTTGAATAGCTATAGAGAATGATCAGTGCTGTGCTTGGTAGTTAAATTAATCCATACAGCATTTCTGTTTCTTAATTTTTAGCTAAGCGGTTGTTGCAAAATGCACTCCAAAGGCAGGTTCACAGCCTTTCCAGTTGTCTAGCTAGCTAAGTGCCAGTGTAGCTAATCAGATCTTCTCATCATCTGACAAGTGTTGAGGAAGATATGGATGGCCTGATGATGTTAATGTAAATTCTGCGAGCTCAAATGCTTTACTGTATTATGTATCCAGAAAATAATTAAATCTTTTGCACAATTATACTCTTTTTCAATGCTTTGAACAAATCTGTTGTCTTTACGCTCATGTAAATTGTTGTTTTGTTTTTTCCTTTCCTGTGTCTCCTATCTTTTATGTTTTCTTTTGGTTGATTTGTTTCTCTTTCTGTAGTGCCATTACTCTGTAAAGTGTCCTTGGGTTGGTGAAAGGTGCTATATAAATTAAAATTGTTGTTGTTGTTGTTGTTCCCACATTATTGTAATCTATGTAAACAAAAAAAAAAAGGACTCTCCCTTCTAAATCACAATTTAAACTCTGGAATAAGTTTAGTTCCCTGAATTTTCTTGATTCATGCATCTTGAATTTAGGTTGTGGTGAATCTGATTTAACTACTTCCCTTTGCAGACAAATAAACTGTTAAGTGGTTCCAGCTCTTGTGCCTGGTTGGTCCACAATGCTATGTTCTTTTTGGAGCGATGCTGTGGCTGAGACTTGTTTTCTTTCTTTCTTTTTTTTCCTGTCAAGGCTGTCAGAAGCACTTAAGTGGAGCAGAGATACATAACACATGAACACAGCACTCCTTTTCTCCGTGTGTGTGTGTGTGTGTGTGTGTGTGTGTGTGTGTGTGTGTGTGACAGCAGAAAAGAAGCTGCCACTCATAAAATCATTCACTGTAAGGACTTTTACATGCACTGGTACCAGTGAAAATTAAAAATTGATTTTAAAAGGAGCTTAAAGGATAACCAGTACTCACCATTGCACATACTGTATGTATACATGATTATTGACCTGTCTACACTAAAGCTGCCTTAATTTTTTTCCTCATACCTGTTGTGCGTGTAACAATATGCGAGATCTGTTTACTGAATTTACAGTCCTACATGTCTCATTACATTATTATAACAGTTTAAGTCTAGTTATTCAGTGATAGTTAATCTGATGGGGTGCTCTAGGAACATACAATTATATTCATCATCTAAAATTATGTTTACATGCTTACAATTAAGGGAAGTTAATACACCCATATAACCATTTGGACATTTAACTTAAACTGCATGCAAAATGGTTTGCAACCGCAAATGCCTCAAAGGAGAAATTGCATACTTTCAGCACTTTTAGCACATTACCTTACATGAGGTAGCTAGCAGGCGTTTTCTGAGTACAGTTTTTTTTTTTTATGTAAGAAATTCTTTTCATCATAGTCTTGCTCTCTATGACACAGATGTAACCATTCCTAACCCTTCTAGCATGGGCGCTGTTCTGCTAAAAATCATTTACTTTAAGAAGAAATTATAACATTTAGGATCTCATTACCACATCAGACCAACATATGTATTTGAAGCCTACAAAAATTCTTCAATTTACTCTGGACCATATACCTGTATAGGTAAACCTAAATGAAACAATAAGAACACCAATGTAGCTGGAGTAATTTGTGTGATGGAGATCAAAACAAAAGCATTAAATTATCAAATGTACCATCAATCTAGCTAAATTTGTTACTTATGAAAGCACCTACATTCAACCATACTTCAGAAGCGTTACTGTAATGCATTCATAGGATCCATAAATTCTGAATTTTGCTTCTGACAGCTCAGAAATAGGATGACTTCTCATGCTGAAAAGTTCAACAACAAACACCTCCCAAAAACATTTCAGTATGTTGAATTTAAGTTGATTTTAACTTTGTTGTAAATAGTGGCACACAAAGTCAGCAATTCCTACTTGTGGCTGATAAGTGTAACACAAGAAATATTACATTTGGTCTGTGGCTGCATTCTGACACATTTTCACTTCATGTCTGACAACTAGGTGAGAAAAAATGCAGAATTGACATGACATTGGAAGATGTTGAACATAACTTTGATCAAAAACAGAAATTACAGAATACAACCAGTGATCCTAATAAAACTGGTTTACAATATAAACTGGTCTTGGCTTGCTCTGTAGAATATACAGTGTAAAATAATCTCATCATTTTGCCTTGATCTAGAGTAATTGTTGATTCATTCTCATATCCTTAGTTGTGGCGGCATGGTGGTGTAGTGGTTAGTGCTGTCGCCTCACAGCAAGAAGGTCCTGGGTTCGAGCCCCGGGGTTGGCGGGGGCCTTTCTGTGCGGAGTTTGCATGTTCTCCC
>JAODTV010000006.1:6508990-6520678 GCA_025399955.1 Galeichthys feliceps
TGCGATGATCTGGCGGCTTGTCCAGGGTGTACCCCGCCTTTCGCCCATAGTCAGCTGGGATAGGCTCCAGCTTGCCCTACGCGGGATAAGCGGTTACGGAGAATGAGATGAGATGAGATGAAAATTTTCACCACATCCTCCACTGCCTTTGGTGCAAGGACATATTTTACTAACGCCTCTGATTTTGTTCTCCCACAAGAAATTTTCTTGGCAATTTTTGAGTCTTGAAAGATTTTCTGGCTCAGCTTCTGTGTAAAATCGGCATTGTTAAAGCTCAGATTGTGCTTAACAGTTTGGTATACATGTGTCAACTCTGCAGCAGTTACCTGAAGAGGAGCCATTAAGTAGATTAAAAATATGTATGGGCTACAGTGGGCAATATACTTATGAAACAGTATACCATGTTCGTTTCAGGAGAAGTGTGAGGTATAAGGAATTGGGCGATTCCAGTCTGTCTAGTCTGCTCTTTAGCTGCTCGGACAGGGGTAGTACCTGCAGCGTGCTGTTTAAGGTCACACAGCCCCCCATGTGCGACTGAAAAAGCTCGACGGCAAACTGTACAGTTTGCCTTGTATTCATCGCCAGGGACAGAGCTGACCCACTTGGTCTCTGTCTCCCATTCAGCCCTGTATCTTGATAGCCTCTTATATTTCACAGACAGACTTGCAGACATCATTTTAAAACAGCAACTGAGGTGCTACTGCTATGTTTAACTGTACAAGGCAACCGCTGATGCTGACCTCACGTGACGTGCAATTTCACACAGCACGCATCTCTAGCTCCAGCTTGTCGGTCAAGAGCTCACCACTGAAATTAAACAGCTTCACTTCACTTGTAGGTTTGGTTTTACTTGATAGTATGTTATTTTCAGCACTCTGAAGACCGAGTATAGGCTATGAAACGATGTGTCCGAAAATACGGGACAAATTGCATCTTGTGTTGATTTAATACAGGACGCAATATTTTATGTTCAAATACGGGACGATCCTGTATTATATGGGACGGGTGGCAACCCTAGCCATGGCTTCGCCATGACAGGAAACTGTTAGTTTTAATTGTTAAGCTCATCATTCTCCAGGAGTTTACTGAGTTTTTTTCTCCAGAAAATTCACTGGCTGGAACGCCTTTTCTTCTGATTAAAAAATGGTTTACGTACTGTACCCATACTCTAACTATAACAACACTCTTAGCTAGTATTGGCTCACTCGCTAACTAACTTAGCTTTCTCTAAGAATTCTTCTCAGATGCGGCAGATCCAACGGAGTAAAATTGGCTGTGCATTCTGGGTAGGAGAAGCATACTCTCACTCTCCTGTGACTCACAGTGGCACTCAGCCAATCAGGAACATCTGTGAGGTCATGGATGCAAAAGAGGGCAGATAGCTCTTCCCTCTAAGTGTGATGCAACAGTTAAAAAAAAAGAGAAAAGATTTGGTTTCACAGAGGAAGCACATGTTTGCTGTTGTAGATGTCGTGTCATGGGGGGAAAGTAAGCTAGTGGGTGGGACATTTAGATTTCCTTGTCATGGCACACGATCACACCTCTATTACTACATGACCTCGATGTTACACAGTGTGTATGTACATTTGATGATGCAATGTTATGCTTAGGATTAGAAAGCTTCCGTGTAGAAACTTACCTGGCTCTTCTCGAGTTCTTGATAACTGGTAACAGTCTCCGATATCCCTCAGGAGACGTGTTACACATCTTCAAGTCAAATTCATTCATCACGTCATCTGACGTAAGCAGCACATAGGCCAAAGCTGAGCACTGGTCAGGTTTCAGCGCCGTCTCTGACTGCTTGCCTGATTTCAGGAAACTATGAATTTCTTCCACCAGTGAGTTGTAATTCAGCTCATTCAGACAGTGGAACAGGTTGATTGTCCTTTCTGCTAACGACTCCTTTCTGATCTTCTCCTTGATGTACTCCACCGTGTCTTCCAAACTCTCCAAACACGGTTTTGGCAGCAGGCCTCTCAAAAGCGCCTGATTGGACTCGAGTGAGAGACCGAGAAGGAAGCGCAGGAAAAGGTCAAAGTGTCCGTTCTCGCTTTTCAACGCTCTGTCCACAGCGCTCTTGTGCAAATCTGACATCTTCACCGTTTTGCTCTGATTCTCGGCGTCTTCTTGGAGTATGTTTATGTGGCTGTCTGTAAATTTAAGTTGCACATACACGGCAGCTAAGTGCTCCTGAATGCTCAGGTGTACAAAGCAGAAGACCTTCTCGCGGTACAATCCAAACTCTTCTTTGAAAATTTCTGTGCAAATTGCAGAGTACTCGGTTGCTTTGCGAACATCAATGTCGCATTCGATCAAATCGTTTTCATAGAAAATCAGATTTCCTTTCTCTAACTGCAGAAACGCTAGCTTGGCCAGTTTGAAGATCATCTCCTTGTCAGAGTCGAGCAGGTCCATGATGTCCTCAATCACTCCGTGGTATTTCTTGTTTTTCAAATGTGTCTGAATGAGAAGAAAGTGGGTGTACATCTGGGTCAGAGTTTTAGGTACTTCCGTGTCTGATTCACCCAGCATCTTCTCCAGAACCGTAGCAGATATCCAGCAGAAGACGGGGATATGGCACATAATGTGGAGGCTCCTTGAAGACTTTATGTGTGCGACGATTTTGTCAGCAAGGCCTCGATCACTGAACCTCTTTCGGAAGTACTGCTCTTTCTCCGCGTCGTCAAACCCTTGGACCTCGGTAACCTGGTCAACACACTCAGGAGGGATCTGATTGGCCGCTGCTGGTCGGGAGGTTACCCAGAGAAGAGCAGAGGGAAGTAGGTTTCCCTGAATGAGGTTTGTTAACAGGACATCCACCGAGATTTTCTTTGTCAGGTCACAGCACATTTCATTGTTCCTGAAATTCAGGGGAAGTCGGCACTCGTCCAGGCCGTCAAAGATGAACACGGTTTTCACTTCCTCGCTCCTTATCGTTTTGAGTTCTTTAAGTTCTGGAAAGTACTGATGAATAAGCTGCATCACACTATATTTGTCATTTCCTTTCAAATTCAGGTCACGGAAAGGAAGCGGGAAGATGTAATGGATATCCTGATTTGCTTTTCCTTCTGCCCAGTCCAAGATGAATTTGTGCACAAATACGGTTTTCCCGATCCCGGCGATGCCCTTGGTTAGCACGGTCCGAATGCGTTTGTTCTGTCCGGGTAAAGGCTGAAAGATATCGCTGCATTTGATCACCGTCGCTTCCATTCCCTTGTTCTTGCACGTATCCTCGATCTGTCTGATCTCGTGTTCTTTATTGATAGCTCCATCCCCTCCTTCTATAATGAGAAGCTCCGTGAAGATATCGTTGAGAAGAATCGGATTCCCCTGCTGAGCATTTCCTTCATGTATGCACTGGAATTTCGATCGAAGATGATCCTGTAGTTTGGATTTTAGATGACCTTGGAAGGTATTTTGACTTTTTCCTGTGAAAAGAAAAGATGAACTAATCAAATAAAATGATGGGTTTCGACCACATTCGTTGGAAATACTTCAATGTTTGTTTGATCGTTGTTTGATCGTACCTAACTCCAACATGACCTTTAGAGCAATCTTTGGAGCTGCATCTGAGCCAAATCGCTCCAGAATGAGTTTAGATGCTTCCTGGATATCACAAGTCACCTCAGGAGTGTCAAAGCATTCTGGGTAATTTTGGCACAGATGCCACATGAACCTGTTTGTGTCTACGATGTTCAGCGTTTGCTCAAGTAAAGACAACGTGTCGAGCTCCAGCAGGGCCTGGAACAAAGAAGGAGGAACATAAAAGCACAGGTCAGAAGTCATTGATTAATTTTCTCTACCCGCAGCTTAACAGTAGTGTAAGTGCAAATCACGAAAGGTTAGTGTTTCTATAGTAACAGCTCATTCGCAGGGACTTGGATGGTGGCCACTGCACGTAAACAGGTTTTTTGAAGTGCGAGTACTTGTTGAGTTTTCGAGTAGATGTTTAGTTAACATTTATGGAAGGAGTCCCCAGTGTCAGCGTTGTAAATCTGTAACTTTAATAAAGAGTTGATAAGCTGCATTTTCTTGCGAGGAAAAAGAGGCTGCTAAAACATAACTGAGAACAGGAACTAACTTATTTCAGAGACGTTCCACAATATTAAATATTAAATGTAGCTATAAACAGATAAAAGTATGATGTACAGGAGGGTATCGGAGGAATAAAACACTTAAAGACGTGCTGTTATTGGACAACTCTGTGTTGTGCAATTGAGCACATGGATTTCTCAGTATCACGTCATTCACGTGTATCACGTCATTAAGCATGACACACTCTTCAGTCCTATAGCTCTGGTGTATAGGAAGCATGATGTAAAGTATAGAAGCAAAAGACTCTGACATCTTATGAATTATTCAACACGACAGTGAAAGAAAAGCCTCGTGTATTAAACAGCCCTGTATGAGCAGCACAACTTCTTTGAACACCACAAATTTTTGTTTTTATTTTTTTGCCTTACCCTCACTCCCTGTGTGTAGCTCTTGTTGTGTCCTCGATGTTCCACGGTTGCACACTGTTTGCAGATCAGGGTCTCATCTGTCTTGCAATAAATTTCCCGAGGCATGTGGTGCTGCAGGCAGACGTTCGGCTCTTGTAGTGTGTACCTCGCTGATACGGGGGCTGACGGGTGCAGACGCAGAAACGTTTCCCCTTCATCCTGGTTGAGTTCTACTGACTTGTCAGTCTCCACAGAGACATAGCTCGGTGACGGTGAGTGTGGTCTTTTGATCAAAACACTGTGAATGACAGAAAAAAAATTAAAACTTGTTTTAACTCGTTTAGGTTCATTTGATTAAAGTTTTGTTTTTGAGTTCTGTTGCTCATGGTTGAAGAAGAAGGTAAACCTGCGCATGCGCACATGGACTTCCTCTGTCTGCTTGACTGCGCGAAGCGAGCGATTTCATGCACATCCATCCATCCATCTTCTGCCGCTTATCCGGGTCCGGGTCGCGGGGTTAGCAGCCTAAGCAGAGATGCCCAGACTTCCCTCTCCCCGGCCACCTCCACCAGCTCTTCCGGGGGAATACCAAGGTGTTCCCAAGCCAGCCGAGAGATGTAAGCTCTCCAGCGTGTCCTGGGTCTCCTCCTGGTGGGGCATGCCCAGAAAGCCTCCCGTGAGAGGCGTCCAGGGGGCATCCTAACAAGGTGCCCGAACCACCTCAGCTGACTCCTTTCGATGTGGAGGAGCAGCGGTTCTACTCTGAGTCTCTCCCGAATGATTGAGCTTCTCACCCTATCTCTAAGGGAGAGCCCAGCCACCCTGTGGAGAAAACTCATTTCGACCGCTTGTATCCACGATCTCATTCTTTCGGTCACTACCCATAGCTCGTGGCCATAGGTGAGGGTGGGAACGTAGATGGACCAGTTTACTGGTCCCACGCCAACTTGTTTTGGTTAAAAGTAGGTCAAACACGCCCCATGGTGGTCACGTGATATTGCTGCTTGCTTGCTTTGGCAATTTTCAGAATCATAAAATGCGGGACGCTTTTTATCTCAGCAAAACAGTGACACATAGGATACATGGTGCGCAGCAGTGAAACATCTCGAAACTCCAACAGCAATAGAAATACTTTTTTTTTTTTGCCCAGAATTTAATTTTGCAGTCAGAACCTTTAAGTCCTTGTCAGACGTTACCTTGAATAACGGATTGAGAATAACAGACAGTTCATGGACAGGGTGGTCATCATGAAAACAAACAAACAAAAAAAAAAATCACTGTGTTCCTAATGATCTCCATTCAATGGGTGGGATATGGTGAATTTTTCTAAGTAAGTTTGATTTAAAAAAAAAAAAAATCATATATTATTCAAGACAAAGGGCAACAAGGATATAAAGATTTGGCTGAATAAAATGAAATGACATTTCCAAAGGTTCTTTCCAAAACTTTCTCTTTTATCTTGGGCTTCAATTAATGGCAGACAGTGTGTTCGCCCGAATTTAATCCTTTTTTTCTTAAAAAAAAAAAAAAGTCTTTCTTACATTTAAAAGTGAATTTTGATCTTTAGCCTTCTAATCTTCTTCCAGAATGTTCTAAGGGCTCCTGGTATTTTTAAACCTACATGGGCTTTATAGTGTGAGATGGTAAGTGATGTAATTGGATGACTGATTCAGGCAACAGCTGGTTGGGGAAAAAAGGCAAAAGACATAGTTAAAGTGCTTGACTTGACTGTGTAGCTCGAGGACGAACTTGTGGACCTCTGGCAAATGCAAAAGTGCCTTCATCATGTATCATGTACAGCTCCAAATCAGAAAAAAATTGGGACAGTATGGAAAATAGAAATAAAAAAGAAAGCAGTGATTTCTAAATTTACTTTGACTTGTATTTCATTGCAGACAGTATAAACCCAAGATACCTTATGTTTTGTCTGGTTATCTTAATTTCATTTGTTAATATACATCCATTCCTGTGTTTCAGGCTTGCAACACATTTCTCTGGGCTTGGAGGCATCTAAGATGGACCATCATGGGAAGCCATGGCCTAAAGGTTACAGAAGCGGCTTTGGGACCAAAAGGTCACCGGTTTGATTCCCAGCAGGAAAACGTGTGGGTAGGGGGAGTGAATGAACAGCACTTTCCCTCTACATCTATGGCTGAAGGTTTTCCGAATTTCACTGTGCTCTAATTTATTTGTGATGAATAAAGGCAAAAAGTTCCCAATTCACACAGTGGAAATGTGTATTGTGGTCAGATGAATCAGTATTCCCGGTCTATTTTTGGAAGAAATGGACACTGTGTGCTCCAGACCAAAGACAAAAAGGACCATCCAGAGTGTCACCAGCAACAAGTCCAAAAGCCAGGGTCTGTCATGGTATGGGGTTGTGTCAGTGCCCTTGGCAAAGGTAACTTTCACTTTTGTGATAGCAGCATTAATGCAGAAAAATACATTGAGGTTTTGGAGCAACAAATGCTGTCTTCAATTTGCCTTCAGGGATATTTCAAAAAGACAATGCAAAATCACATTCCGCACACATTACAAAGACATGTCTGCGGAAGAAGAGGGTGCCTGTCCCCTGTGTCCCCAACAGAGACTGTGTGACGAATTTTGAAACAAAAGATATGACAATGACCACCCCATACTGGTGCCAAACAAAACCCAGAAAATAAACTCCTTTATCCTGACAGATAATATCCATACAAGACATATTTGAGTGTTCACTTGTTCATATTTATACCTGTATACTGTGTACAGATTTTATTTTAAAAGAAAAACAATATTCCAGGTTGCTGCCATCTCACTCTCTTCGAGGTTCAAATATCACACTGAGTACAAAATACACCGCCCTGCACATTTTAAAAAGGTTTTTGCTGTTTCATTTAAAACTAGCTCTATAACCAAATTTGAGGGTGCTGATTTCAAAGATGCTGTCCAAAAATTTCCTGGACCTCAAGTTTTTAAGATAAAGGCATATTTAATATATCTGCTGTATTTCTATATGTCAGCTTTTTACAATATACAGAAAATTACAGATATTCCCTTATAAAATAATATTTATCAAAATATTCATACAGAATATGAAATATTGATTAAAATAAGGCAGAACTTAGGTATAATAGCATATTAAATAGTTAAATGGGATATTACCTACAAAAATATATGCAATATGAAACACAAATCAGGGCACTTGCCGTGATCGGCAACGATGTTTATTTTTGGGTTTTGTTTGACTTTAAGACCTGCTTGTAGGAAGAATGGGACAAAATAACACCTGAAACGCTTCATGACTTGGTGTCTTCAGTCTCTAAACATCTGTTAAGTGCTGTGAGAAAGAATGGCAACATTACAAAATGGTAAATGCTTTACCGTCCCAACTTTATTTGAAAAACCAATAAAATTCATGAGGTAAAACATCAAATAATGTGCTGTTGTATTGTTTTGAGTGCAATACAGGTCAAAGATGATTTACAAATCATTGATTTCAGTTTTAGTTCAAATTTCAACAAACCATCCCAACTTTTTCTGATTTGGGGTTGTAATAATAATAATAATAATAATAATAATAATAATAATAATAATAATAAAGGTGCATTAAGGTGCAAGATTATTATTCATTAATAATCAGAAACATTACATAACAATAAGACAAACACTGATTACTCAGTAAAAATGATGCATTTATTTTGTGACAAACTTTAATTTTTTTTATTATAACAAATTTTTATTTAACATTTCATGCTCAAGTCAAACAGAATGCATAGAGGAGAAAATGCTCATCATGCAGAACTGACATATCGAGTATATACGCTTTTTTTGAGAAGAAATATGCAAAAGATGCAAATACCATTGGGTTTATATTACAGTCAAATGGAAACAATGCCATGATTAGCAGAGGCAGAGATGAAGTTCATCATCAGGCAAAATAACAGTAATTCAAGTATTCAATGGTGTAATGTGTCACATCGCTTATATTTTTCAAAGAATCTCTATAGTAATGCAATTTTATGCAGAATTATTGTTACGTGTGTGTGTGTGAAATATACTATATATATTTCAGATATTTAATGGGGAATTAAAAGCATAAATAAATAAATAAATAAATAGACAGATAAATAAATAAATAAATAAATAGATAGATAAATAAATAAATAGATAGATAAATAAATAAATAGATAGCCAACGAACCTGGTATATCATACTGATTGATTAAAATTCACATTTTAAAGGGAATAAATCACATTAGCTGCACTGCAGTCACATTCAGGAATAATCTCAGAATTGTTGGTACAAAATTATGTTCAAAGAGATTTTTAAAAGAAAATGTTTATGTAGAAATAATTGTTTAAGGGCTTTTTGTGATTTGTTTTGAAATGTTTTTTAACAAACTTTAACTGGATTGCAAAAATGACACAAAAAACGCAATAAACTGTGTGTGTGTGTGTGTGTGTGTTGCATAATGTCCACTATTCCTGTCGTTTTTTCACCAAGTTCTCGCTCACTGCTAACAATTCCTCATTAATTATTCATGAGTGTAAAATACACACTTAGGCAAATGTGAAACAGTGTAAGCTGCAGCGTCTCTCTCTCTCTCTTTCACACACACACACACACACACACACACACACACACACACACACACACACACACTTTACAGTAGAAATAAAACCAAACAAAACCTACATCCTGCAGCATCACACTAATAAAAGAAATGTTATGTTCTTGATCTGTGAATAGATTTTAAACCGTAATTGTGATCATTTGGGAGCTTTTTTGTACTGAAATTCTTAGAAATGGTTCGTTTTCAGAAAAGCAGTCGAATAGTGCACATGCTAAATTTTGCGAAGTCCTTCCCTTCAAACATTCATCATGTGAACACATTTCACTTGGTACCTTTTCCTTAGGAAAAAAGAACAATAACCTTTACCATGCACGAAGGTAAGAAGAAATACAGAACGTAGATTCTACCAGAAAAAAAAAAATCAGTTTCCTATGATGCTTCTAGTCTGGAATAACTCGAGTGAATGCTACCATCGAAATGCTACACGGTGGATTGTTTACATCGGCAATCCGTTTTATTTATTAAAATGCCCAAAAAAAAGGTTTCATAAACACCCTGATAGTTCACCACGACAAACACAATCGAGTCCAAAAGTCCGGTGCCAGTCAAACACTAACACTCATCATCCTTCACTAATATACAGTATGTGGCAACCTGGGAAAACCCTTCACACTGTCAAACTCAAGCCTCATCATCGTCTGTACACTCCACTGATCTCTGTTCGCTAATCGTTAGTTACATTTCTTGAGTTTGTATTCGTCATTGAAACGTTTTAAAACTGTCATCCGTACAATGTGTGTAAGCGCTCTTCTTTGTTTTTAATGATGATGATGTGACAGAGCAGGAGCAGACATTATCTGATCTGATTGAATGGAAACATGTCACTAACTGTTCAACAACTTGATCAAATCTTAACACTTGGCTAGCATCTTTAGGCAGACTGATTTTTTTTTTTTTTGCTGGCTCCTTACACAATATGATCTTTACAAGAAGATGCCAAAGTAACTTTAGAAAATAATCTGAATTTAAAACATTTCAATGAAATAAACTCGTGCTTTTGAAGACAAGTAGTACAGTATTTTTAAGTAGATTATTGAATGTATGCAGGTTTCCACAGCGACAACATGTGATGGGTTTTCCCAGAATGCCACACAGGCATCCAGTACAGTGTCCTCTTTTTGGCTGGAAACATTTTGGATGATAAGGTGAAATGTTGTGGACTCAGACCTTTGGACCCGACTGTGCATAATTTCAAAGGCAAGCTATTCAAGTGGTATACTGAGTACTGATTGAGTAAATAAGGAATAATGCACAATCAACATGCGTCTTGCATAGTTATTAAGTTATTTGCATGGGCGGGACAGAAAACAATCCCTTGTCAAAAAAAAAAAATCACTGCAAACATTTTGGATATACTTCCTCTAGAGTCTTGGATTAGTCCATCAAGTCGAGGCACCAGGAAGTTTCAGAGCCACTGCTTTCATTTTGAGTCCCAACATCAGGCTTCGTTGATTCTGATTCGGAAGTCTCAATGTCCTGGGTTTCTGTCGATCCGTCATCTGCTAGCAGGCACTCGCGACTTGTGTGTCCAACTTTACTCAAATCTGACAGCAGGGCAGTATCTTCCTGGTCCTCATTGACCTCTTCCAGGACTGCGTCCGGAATGTCACTATCCAATTCCAGATTTGGTTCGCTAGTGGCTGGGGGATTGTGGTGGACTGGAATTGTGCGATTAGCGATTAGCAGGGAGTGAGTGGATGTTGGTGCGCTGGAAAGTAAATGAAGATTTAAAGACACTTGGTTTGGTTTGTCCCGATTGAACAGAACAGGCTGAGAGCGACTGATGTTAGTGAGGACGCCGTGATCCTGACCTGCCGATTCTTGTTTCTTGTATCCTTTTGCTGGATAGAAGGAGGAAGTGGAGGTATCAATGTTAATTAAGCTTGATTTACAGGAAGTAGGATCACAAGTACTGTTAGGATCAAGATGAGGAAGGTGTCTGAAAACTTCAGGTTGTGGGGGCGCACCTGTCCGACCTCCACCTGCAACACCATGATCACAGTTTGGTTAAAGTTTGGTGGTATAAGCTGGGTTAGTGCTATATGGCTAGCTGTTAAGCTAACTCGTAGTAAATAGTGAGTTCTGCTGATTTGTTTTATTAATTTATTTAACTTCAGTGGCTGTTTTGGTCAGGATTCACTTGGCACAAGGCAGGAATACACCTTCGATGAGATGCCAGGACATCACTCAAACTCATGTTAGGCCAATTTAAGATGCTGTTTAGGTTGGGAGGAAACCAGAAAACCCAGAGGAAACCCACAGTGACAGACATGGGGAGATCATATGAAATGCAACACAGACAGTAACCAGAGGTCAGGATGGAACCCTGCACCCCAAAGATGTGAGGCAATGATAGTATCTACCACCCTTTCATTTTTATCTTATCGAGTTTAATGTAACTTTCTCAATCTAAAATCACAAAAAGTAAAAGACCACTCTATGGTCATTTAAGCTGCTCTCACACTAAGGCTCCATTTTGCTCCGTTTAACTACGTATGGAAATACGTAGTAGGTAAAAAATACATAGTAAAACGTAGTAAAACGGAGCAATATGCAGCAATACCTAGCAACATCGTAGTAGATATGTAGCAGCACGTAGTAAATACATAGCAGGTGTACGTAGCAAGGCAG
>JAODTV010000006.1:6788020-6799539 GCA_025399955.1 Galeichthys feliceps
GCTCAAGGGCACCTCAGCCCAAGGCCACCCCATATTAACCTAACCGCATGTCTTTGAACTTGTGGGGGAAACTGGAGAACCCGGAGAAAACCCATGCAGACACGGGGAGAACATGCAAACTCCACACAGAAAGGCCCTCGCCGGCCCCGGGGCTCGAACCCAGAACCTGCTTGCTGTGAGCCGACAGCGCTAACCACTACACCACGTGGTTTATTTTTAGTCAGCCATGTTCATGAAAACAGAATGTAAAAAAAAAAAGGTCACATGATGAAAGTGTGGTCTTTGTGGTCAGATTCAGAATGTTGCCCACTGGTGCTGTTCGGCTTTTCCTCAGGGAGAGAAAATGGCTTCTTCGTCGTGTTAGCAGTTTAGCTGCTGTACAAAATGGTAGAAAACAGACTTCCACTGAAAATGTGTATGATATAAAATATTTGTCATTATTTTAATATAAATAGTGTGTATTATTATATGAGCTCACAGTGCTTGTTTTTGTGCTTAGTTTAAATGTTTACATCAGAAGCTTAATGCTGCTACTTTTATCAGCACTTTATTATTGTTATTAGCGTTAGCATCTAGATAATGATGGAATGGAATTATATCTGAGATAATTATATCAGTGATGATGGAAATCTGTGATACGGTGCTCGATACACTCCTGTCTTCGTCTCTGTCTGTAGGTGAGGTGCGCGTGTCGTTGCCTGATATGGACCGAGAGGTCAAGGGTCACTACGAGGTCGTCATTCAGGCTAAAGACATGGCGGGTCAGCTGGGAGGTTTAGCCGGAACGACGACGGTCAACGTTACTCTGAGTGACGTCAACGACAATCCTCCGCACTTCACTCAGAGTGAGCACGAATAACCAGACGTCCTTTTACCACTCTGACGTTGATTGTTTTCCTCTAACAGCACATCCCCAAGTGTTTTTATTCCTCTTATACCACAGCAATTTGCCAACAGTTTATTAAAGTATATTTCATACATTTTACCCAGTTATCGCAAACAGTCGATGTCCTTTGTCCTGAAAATGTCAGAAAATTTAAATTTTATGAAGTCTTACTTGATCAGGCCACTAGGGGGCACTGTTGATTTTGTTTGTTTGTTTGTTGTGGATTTGAAAGCCTAATTGATTATCTTCTTTAACCTCACCTTCTCTCAGAGCTGTATCAGATGAGCATCCCCGAATCCGCTCCCGTCGGTTCTGTAGTGGGTCACGTCAAGGCTCAAGATCATGATTTCAGTATCAATGCGGAAATGCGCTACAGCGTGATCGACGGGGATGGACGAGATGCGTTCGACATCAGCGCCGACTCCACCAACACGTATGGGGTCATCACTGTCAAACAGGTACTCAGCAAGAACTAAGATCTGTTCTAATTGCTAACGTTAAATCGACTCCCCTCAGTTCTCAACGCGTGTTTGTGTTTCAGCGGCTGGACTTTGAGACGAAGCGTAGCTACACTCTGAAGGTGGAGGCCGCTAACACACACATTGACAAGCGTTTCTCCACTAACGGGCCATTTCGTGACACCACCATGGTGCGGGTGAGCATAGAGGACATGGATGAGCCACCACAGTTCAGCTTCGCGCTTTATTACACAGAGGTTCCTGAAGATGCTGAAATCGGCACTGTGCTGATCACCATCTCAGCCCGAGACCCTGACGCCGCTAACGAGGCCATACGGTGAGAGAAGCTACAGTAGTGTCGTGTCCCAAACACCCCCTGTGTGTCATAGAAATATTCTCATTAAGAACTTTTTAAAAAAGGTACTTTTTTGACAGTTTATAAAAAGGAAAACATTATACAAGGCTGATTTAGCCTGAGATGCTAATTAGCATACAACACTCTCAATGTGTACATTATGTTCTAGTGTCTAAGGTGAAGCCTTTAAATTAAATACTGAGATCACTAACTACAGTAGTGTGTGTGTGTGCAGGTATATGATTGATCGTGTCAGTGATCCGGATCAGTATTTCTCAATGGGCGTGTCCAGTGGTTCTCTGATGACTGTCCTCCCTCTAGACAGAGAGGAAAAGAGCTGGCATAATCTCACTGTGGTAGCCATGGAGACAGGTCAGCACACGCACGCACACATTGTATGGAATTTGTGATTTTGACTCACGAATCACTGATTTTGACTCGTGAATCTATCTGTAAGTATTTTAAAAGCTGTATAAAAGAAGGCTGTATAAAATAAGGGAACAAGTAATGTGAAGTGTGTGTGTGTGTGTGTGTGTGTGTGTGTGTTGTGTTAGATAACCCACTGAAGACAGCGAGTGTATCTGTGGCTATAAGAGTTCTGGACATCAATGATAATCCACCATCAATAACGCATTATTACAACGCTTTCCTGTGTGACAGTGCAAGAGCAGGACAGGTATTAACATTTTTGCATGTAAACACACACACACACACACACACACACACACACACGAGTGCCTTGAATTTCTGTAACTGAGGTGTGTGTTTGTGCATCTCAGCTAGTCCAATCAATAAGAGCTGTAGATGTGGATGAGCCAATAGGAGGACAGCGATTCCGTTACACACTTACTCCTGAAGCACAGAATAATCCCAACTTCACCGTCACAGATAACCATGGTAACTGTCTCACTCTCTGTCAGTCTCACTCTCTCTTTGTCTGTCAGCCTCATCATGTGTCTCCCTACCTGTCTTTTTGCCTCTCTGTCTCACTCTCTGTCTGTTTCACTCTGTCAGATAACTCAGCGTGGGTGCTGACCCGGCGGAGTGGCTGGGTGTCTCCGAGTGTGTACCATCTTCCCATCACTGTGTCTGATGGAGGGGAGCCGGTCCAGTCCAGTACACACACCCTGACCATCCGAGTGTGTGAGTGTGACGCAGACGGGGATGTCTCATCCTGCCGTAATGCTGAACCTCGCACACTCCCAGCTAACCTGAGCACAGCAGCGCTAACCACCACGCTCACCTGTGGCTCCATCGTGTTTGGTATTGATTGGAAAATGTATTAATGTGTAGAGTTTAGGGTGTAAGGTTTATGTTGTAGAGTTTGAGGTGTAGGTGCAGGGCTTGGAATGTAGGGTTGAGGGTGTAGGTCATAGAATGTAATGGGGTTCAGGGATTGGGGTATAGCATTTGGGGTTTAGAGTAGAGTGTAGTGATTAGGTTGTTGGGTTTATGGTATAGTGTTTGGAGTGTATATTTTGTGGTGTAGGGTCTAGATTTTGGGGTATAGGATTCAGGGTGTAGGGTTTAGGGTGTAGATTTTGGGATGTAGGGTTTGGGTTGTAAGGTTGAGAGTGTAGAGTTTGAGGAGTGGGGTTTAAGGTGAAAGTTTCATTTGGAGTGAAAGTTTTAGTATGTTGGGTTTAAGGTGTAGAGTTTAGGCTGAAAGTTTTAGGGTGTAGGGTCTAGAGTGTTGAGTTTCAGGGAGTATCATTAAGGGTGTAGAGTGTAGATTGTAAAACACTTTATGGTAGTTATTATGGTGTTTCCTCTCTGCAGTGATGCTAGTGCTCATGCTGTTCCTAAGCAGCAGCAGTGCTAAAAAACCTTTCCCCAGCGACGAGGAAGAAAATGTGCGGGAAAACATTGTCCATTACGATGATGAAGGCGGCGGGGAAGAAGACACGGTGGCGTTCGACATCACCAAACTGTGGAAGACGCACACAGAGCCACTAAGCTACACTGAACTGGTGCTTAATGGTAGTAAACAACGACATGCTGATGTTAAGCATGTAAAACCAAAGAATGTTAAGCTACGACAGGAAAAGCCACCTGAGATCCAGAGCCTGTCGTGCTACGTGTTTCAGACGGACGCTAACAAGTACAGTGCGAATGCTAATGGCAGTAACGTGTACAGCTACATGCTGGCCAAGCTCTACGACGTGGATCTGGATGTGGACACGCTGCCATATGATTCGCTGCAGACGTACGCCTACGAAGGCGAGGGGTCTGTCGCCGAGTCGCTCAGCTCGCTGCAGTCTCACGACGATATTGAGCTCAATTACGATTATTTAGACGAGTGGGGGCCGAGATTTCACACACTCGCAGAACTGTATGGCACGAGTCAGAGTAATGTTTAGCAGGAATGTGTAATGTATGCTGTTACCATGGAGATACAGTGAATAACAATAGTGAGATTCAGAAACAATGATATCTGTAATTATTTTTACAGATTCAGTACAGATTTAAACAATTCAGTTTATTATAAAATCTCAGACTTCATGTGATTTCAGTGATTCTTTAGAATCAACTTAAATGATTCAGTGGTTCATGAAAATTAAGACTTTGCCAGAATTTTATTTGGATTCATCTTGGAAACAGTTCAGTTCCTTACAACACCTCAAACTTTATCACAGTTTGATTTAAGATTTCTTGGGAAATTCTCAATATAAAATCTGCCAAAAAAAATCATAAAATCATTCACTCCACTTTCCCAGAGTCAAGTTTAATCTTAAACATTTGGAAATTGTACCATTTTTCATGAATTCTTGACTCAAATTATCTGGAAAATGATTCACTGCATTATTCAACCGATTTTCACCAAAATCTTATCTGGAGCCATTACCCCAGTGAACATTCCTACCAAGTTTGGTGAAGATATGTCCAGCGGTTTTTGAGTTATGAAAAATTTAATTTTCAGACTCTCTTTGCTGACCTTTGACCGATTTTCACCAGAATCTTACCATCTGGAGCCGTTACCCCAGTGAAGACACATCCAGCAGTTTTTGAGTTATTTTGGTAAGCCAGACACACAAACGGACAGACAGGTGCGAAAACAGTATCCCGTCCTATCGCTGTGGGCAGGATAACGTCAAATATAAAATTTTAAATGGTTAACCTTGATGAAAATGTGGCTCTGAAGAGAGAGTTTAAACTTGAGTATGGATATGCTGTGGTTATTTATTCCCCCCCCCCCCCAAGTTTTAATAAGTTATTTGTAAGTGTGCTCACTGAATCTGAGAGACTGAATGGAAGTGTTAGTGTATCTACAGTATATCTGTATAGTTAGTGGTTGATATTGAATGTGTTATGGGTTTTTAGTGTTCAGCCTAAGGTTATCACTGAGAACTTGAGCCAGCATGCCTTGTATTTTATTGTAAATATATTTTTGTATGCTTAATAATAAGTCTTTTCACAACTGAGGTTCATGACTTGTGTCCTTATCACAAACACTCAAGTGGATTTTAAAACTCTCAACATGCATGAAGTTGTCTCTTCGGGGTTTTTTTTTTTTTTTGGCAGAGTTAACTCCCCCTTTTCACCAACACAAACCAGGTGCTAGTTCTGGTTCAACTTGCAAACCTAAGAACTGGTTTGCTTTTCCATGGGTTAGAGAGCCACATCATTACATGACTGCTTTCACAGCTGCTAGATCGGCTAATGTACCATGCTAGCACAATGAAAAGCTACATTATTGTTCTTCAGATTAGATGCTACATTAACTTTAAGGGTGGTTAAAATTTTAGCTGGGCTTATTGGTCACAATAACCCAGCCCTGAGCCCCTGGCATAAGGAGTTCTTGGTTTTGGCTCCGAGCTCATACCACTTTGGAACCGTCCCCCCCGAGCCAGTTCTTTGGAAGAACTAGTTCAAGATTAGGCACTAGCTCCAAACCAGCCCTGGAATTACCTTGGGAGAGAAGGGGGTACATTTTGCTATAGAAAGCTCAGAAAGTCAAATATTTGGCCTTTAAAGTGTTCCATGTCTTGTTGCTCTGGCTTACAGTACATAAACTGCTTGGTCTGCAACTCTTCAGAAATGAGCACAAAAGTGTACGAATGTAATGACTTCTGGAGAAACCTCTGCCCCTGAAGCCAGTTGCATTAATACAAAAACTGTAGCCTTCAGGTGTACCAAGGAGCATAAATATAAAATAAAAAACCCAGCCTTACATTCTAACAAAGCCCATCGATACAAAAATCAGCTGTAAATAAAGCCAGTTCTGTTCATAGTGCATGTTTAGCAAAAACATTTGGTTTCCCTTTCATTTTGGGAGCAGTAGAAAGACTTGTGGGATGCATTTTATGGCCTGCATCCTGTGGGCCAGTTTCGATCTACAATTTAGATCGATGATTTGGAATTTGGGGTGCGAGCAAAAATCTACACCATGCTGCATTTAAACTAACTGCTCAACGTTTGGTTTAGGACTAACTTCTCACCCTGACTTAAGACTGAACTCTCGTTCAACCACTAACATTTGTCCCTCATACCTCTAAAAATGTATGAACAAGCTTCACTTGAGCACAATGAAACTGCCTGCAAGACCACCATTGGCAATAGCCTGGGCAAGTTGATGAACATGTTAAGTGTGCGTCTACACCTCGAGCCATTTTTCAGGCCCATACCAAGCACTTGGAATTGGAAATCAAGACCAATTTAATGACGTCGCCAACTTTAAATCCCCAGTAACTCAACCCAACAAAATCAGTGGCCTACATTCTTAAAAGGACTCTCAACAATTTGCTCATCCCAGAGCCGTTTCTGAAGCCTTCATGCCCACCCCCCAAGCTTAAACAGGATGTATGAATAGTGCAAGAACCTCACAAAGCCAAAAGAATAAGGAAACCTTAAAAAGTGCTTTATTCAATAACTGTATAAAAGTGAGCTGTGATTCTTTAAGGAAGTGGGGGGGAAAAGTGTTATTTAAAATGTGATCTTAAAACGTGCTCATCCATTTGGTCACTGTGCAGATAGTGTCATCAGTATCTTGTGTCTCTTCGGTGATCTTCTGGAAAAGGAAATACATTGAGTAAGGAATGAGCTTTATTCCTTGAAAGCCCCCAGTCCTGGAGTATTTGCAGTACATGGTGAAGTGACAAACTTGGGCAAGTTAACCAAGTAAAATGGTAAACCTATTAATAGAAAAGCACCATTGCTTTTTTTTGCTACAAGAATGAAGTCATAAGGCTCTTACATTAGGAGGGTTACCACTTTCAGGAAACTTACCCAGGTTGTGTCACTAAATCAAATACTTTGAATACCAACTTTAAAATTACCCCAGCATCACCAATTACCAAGTCAGACTTTGGCTAGTGACTCAAACTTACAATATCCAAGACGATCTCCATCAGGTTGCCACACGATGGTCACTTACCTAGTGATTGTGTATATTGTTTTTGTTTATTGCGGGTCCTCATCTTTCCTCCACTTTTGATGCTCTCGCTATCAGACACTTGCATACTTCCTCTCCATGATTTCTCTAAAGTAAAAACAGCAAATGAGATTGGGGGAGGGGGGAGTGGAAGGACCCCCCCAAGGTATTGAAATCAATTTAAGGGGGGAAAAAAAAAAAAAAAAAAAAAAAACTCCTACCACCAGTGAATCTCTGCTCCGTATCCTTCAATTGCTCCAGGGCTGAAAGAGCAAGGTTTTCCTCATTTCCTTCCCAGGTGAGGTCCTTGTGCTGGTTACGGCCATTACTGTTCCATGCGGAAGTGGAACGTGAAGCTTTCATATCCTCACATGAGCAATTCTGCTCTCTCAGCTTAGACTGGTGGGACATGGGGCACGTCTCCAAATGTTTGCCTGAATGGGGATTTTGAATATAGTACAACTTGGAGCGCATTTTGGAAAGATGTGCCTCATTTTCTGAGACTTCACTCACTTCATTGTTCATGTTCAACTTCGGGCTGGCTATACTAGCTGCCACTTTGCACCTTGCTTTATTCTCACCCATGCATGTGGCACACAATGGAACCTTGACCTTACCCCCTGTTAAACGAGCATGAGAAATCTTGTGCCGTTTCATGCAGCCAGCCTTGCTGCTTGGACTACCAGAACAGATGTCTGCACCACGTTTCACTAAACAGCTTTTACACATGCGTACTGCGCGTTTGAGAGGTGACTCTGGAAACAAAGGAGCTGTGCAATGCTCCTGTTCAGAAAGGACAACCCCAGATACAACACTCTGGGTGGTTGTTTCCTCCTTCAGTTTCTTAGGAGTAGCATTGGGACTTTGGTGTCCAGACTGGACTTTGTCTTGATGGGCTTCAGGACACCCCTTTGCCCAGTTAGAGTTACTGATCTTCTGAACATTAGAGGATAGTTTATTATAATACACATTACCAAAGTCTGCTAGTCTGCTGGCTGAAGGAAGGAATGGTGGAAGGGATTCAAGTGAAGTCATCGAGTCTTGGCCATCAAGTTCAATCACTGTTCCAGCTTCCAGCGAAGACCGTCTTGCATCTGCTGGTGATTGATTTGATTGTACAGGATTCTCAGCAGGAACCTCCATTACAGGGGCAAGGGACACTTTTCCAGGGGTCATCAGGCTATTTTGCATAATCCACTCAGAAGTAGGCACATAAGGCATCAAAGACTCTACAGACCAGACCGAGGCCTCCATCTGCTGTAACTCATCCAAGCATTGCAGTTCAAGGGGTAATCGCAAGATTTTGAAGTGAATGTTCTTGGGGTTCCCACAGACATCCTGAGCACTTTTTACCAAGCTGGGATCCCCTTGAACAACCAATGTACTATTGACTGGTTCAACAATTGATCCTTCTAGTGTGCTCACTGACCCATTTGAGGGACAAGAAACCATTACAATATCAGGGCAAGGCTCCCCCAAGTGGCAGAGGTCTTTTCTGCCCTTCCTTTCCTCATCCCCAAATGGCACAGGTTGGAAACAGCTCAAGACCACATCATCTGTAGTTCCCAGTTTACACTGGGAGAGATCATCAGCATTACTGGCTAGCTCAGTGGTCTCCTTGGAATGCGTGATCTTCACTGCAGAAGGGGATCCACTACACTCAATCCGAACCTCCTCCGTTTGGAAGAGAATACCACCATTTTGAACAGTAGGGATTCTGGTGGTTTCTTCAGCCATTTTGCTCACCATTGTGCAGCACTTTTCAGGACAAGTGGTTGTGTCTTCATTTGGTTTAGAGGAGAAAACACTAGAGTCGGTACTTCTTCCTGATTCAGAGCTGCTCGTCACAGTATTGTAGCCCTGTTGTGGAGGGTCAGCACTAACAGGCTCAGTTTGAACTTCTGAATTAACCATGACTCGACCACATGGTGTTTGTTGGTAGCGGAAACGGCGAGCTTGGTATGCCATCGTAGGTGCCAAGTGAGGGGCCATCATCCGTCTATAGTCAACCATGTGCAGCTGGGCGTGGGGAAGGACGTAGCCAGGAGCTTCAACATATGAAGCAGGAGGGGCAGGTGGCAACACCATGCCATAACCTTGAACAGAGCACAGATTAAAAATTTCATTTTGAGACCAAGTAATTTAATCAAGCCAACTTTAAGGCTACATTTAGCTGTAATGATGGGCCCCCAAGTAGAATTTGAACTTGTTTTTCTACCCAAGCTTTTGTAAAGGGGCCCCACTTCATTAATGAAAACGCTTTACCTGTAACTTGCATGATGGAAACAGGATAGGAAAATCACACATCATTGTCTAAATCAGGCATGGAATGTAACAAATTACGTGTACTCATTACAGTATTTTAGTGCATAGTTCACTGTAGGGGTACTTTTTGAACATAAGCCCTTAGTAAACCTATTGGCTTAACATCACTGTTGGATTTTTTTTTTTTTTTTATGCATTTAACTTCAAAAAGAGACCTTAAACACGCCCCCCCCCCAAAAAAAGTCTCCACTTCAGCCATGCAATGCTTTATTCAGAAGACACTGGAAAAGGGGGAGGGGGGGTATCCCTGGCCCAGTTTCAGATATCTCCAGTTTTAAATATTAAAATTTAAACACTTAAACATTAAATTTAGATTAGGGATAAAATTAGCTCATGGTTAAAGGTTATTAAAATCCTGTAAAGCTGCTTTGCGACAATGTCTATTGTTAAAAATACTATACAAATAAACTTGACTTGAATGTTTTAAAACAAAGAGCATGATAATGACTCGCAAATTAGTCAAGCTAAAGCCTGTGGAGATCTCAGCAGATCACATCTGTGGAAACTTTTTATAGGGAAGCCACTAGCTAGCTGAAAGGGGCTCCACTAACTAGTTAGATCTTTTTAGATTTTGCAGTATAAAAGTACAGTAATAAACTCACAAAAGAAAGTGTAAAAATTTAACCAAACTCAGACAAGACCACCTACCCAGTCCAGGGAAGCCTCCATAAGAAGCATAAGGAAACGGCATGGGCCACTGGCATGGTAAGTAAGGCTGTGATGGTTGAACATAGAAATAGGGCCAGTTGCCTGGTTGTTGACGCTCCAGATGACTTGGATTGGGCCCTCTGTAGGGAATGGGGCCAGCATGCCGAACCCCCTGCACTGGGGTCACCCCAGAAGGAATGCTTTGAGCATAAGGCTCAACTCCAGGTGGATTTTGGGAAGCTGCAACAACCATAGCTTCAGCTTTTGAACAAGAGGCAAAAGGGAAAACTGAGGAAAATGGAAACACGCTGTTAGTTGTTGACAGTTAGCAAAGCCACTAGAACAAACAGTAGCATATAATACAGAAAAAATGTATTTAAAAAAAAAAAAACCTACAACAACACACTCACACAAATAGCTTGCGTCTTAAACAAAGAAAAACACCCAAAATGGCTTCTTCACCTGAGTTTAAATAAACGAGGCTTTGCTGTCAAAGATTGTCCATGATTGGCTCCAAGCAAGCCCTCTAATTGGTTGAGCTCAGAATTGACTGCAGCTACATTCCAGCCAATCAACAAAGCCTAAATTTTCTTTGTATTTAAGCAGTGAAAATATTGTTTTACTCATTTTAGGGGGATTTCCCTTTCGAAAAAGTTCCTAAAATCATGGGGGGGATTAAACGTTTAGTCACAAAATTTGCTTCTCAAATTTTTAATGAATCTCTTATTGTTCTTTTGGATAAGTTTTAACTTCTAATTTTAACTTAGAGAAAAGTGTGACAAATAAGTTGCGCATAAATCATTTGCAGGCAAAACTATCTCAAGAAATAATCTCAGATAGATAAGATATCACTTGAATACTGTAGATTTGTCCCTTAGAGCTGCTGCTATAATCATAAAGACTGTCTTGTGCTCATCCCAGGACTGGGATTCACAATCTGCTCACACTGAACCATCCTGTAAACACACTCAGGAGGCTACTGCTCATCTTTAGTCTTCTACAACTGTATACTGTAATGATTTATAATCCCATGACCCAGTGTCCCCCAGATGAGTACAGGTTCCTTTTTGAGTCTGGTTCCTCACGTAGTCTTAGGGAGTTTTTCCTCTGCACTGGTACCTCTGGCTTGCCCATTAGGGATCTAAATCTACATCCAGGTTTCTGTAAAGCTGTTTTGTGACCATGTCTGTTGTTAAAAGTAGGAATGTATAGACAGCCACTGGTATCAAGGATTGACTTATGCATGTATTTGTGTTTTATAGTGCAAAATTTTCCTAAATACAGGGTGTTTCAAAAAAATTTGACATCATTTTACCATCTAATAACTTTGCCAATTCTCGTTCAATTGACCTCAAATTTTAACAGCATGTGTGGAAACAGATCAAAATTTTATGTTTAATGTTTTTATCTTTTTAGGTACAGAAATGCCATTCACTGGAAAAGAAAAGGCGTTTTGTGTGTTAGAGTACGCTCGAA
>JAODTV010000006.1:7247847-7258114 GCA_025399955.1 Galeichthys feliceps
CCTCTCACCCCGGACACAAACTTTTTGAATCACTCCCCTCTGGTAGGAGGTTGCGGTCCATTAGAACCAAAACCTCACGCCATAAGGCCAACTTTTCCCCCACTGCAGCTGGCCTCATCAATAAGGTCAGAGACCCCACTGACTAAACTCACACTCTCAATCTGTAACTTTAATGCACTTCGTCTCTGAACTGTGATTTTGCACATTTCATGCTCATGTCATACATCTTCATCCTGTGAACTTTTATTGCACATTCCGGCACACACTGTACAGCTTGGTTATTTATTTAACCCATTGCACATATTCTCTTCTTCTCCTCACAAAACCATGTTTGGTAGTTGAATATGGTTGTTGAACAAACATGGTCCCCCCTGACCAATCACTGATCACCACTGTTTGTCCCACCCTCTCGCGTCTTTGTTCTTTTTGGAGATATTACATTTAGCATTTTATAATTACTAACAGCAAGTATGCATTTTCCTTCATGGTAATTGCATAGGTTTTTTATTTTTATTTTTTTGTTTTGTTTTTTATTTATTTATGATATATTTTTAGCATAGATGTATTAAAAAACGAGGTACACAGAATTGCAGCATGTTGAGAAGATGAGGCTTGGCCCCAGAAACATGGTTTTATGTGACAAGCAGATAGGACTTGGTCCATTTATGGAGACTTTTTAAAACCATTAATAATGCAGGCTCCACCTGTAGGCTATCTTGGCTTTCTATGGGAAATCACTTACATTCAAAGGTCAATGACCTTGACCTTATACATACAGTAACCTTTAACTAAAAAGGTGAAAGAAGCCCTTATCTTCCTTAATGAGTCAGTAACTACAGAGTAAGTCTGTCTTGTATAGTATATGCAATTTCCCCAGACGAGGGGAAAATAAACAATTAACCAGTTAGCATGATTAATTAAAATTAAAATGAGAAAATGCATTCATAATATCAGGCAAATAATGAGGTAGTCGGTTAAGTTCATTTAAAAAATGAGCTTTTTTCTTTCTTCATTAGAGGAGCCAAATGCCTACAGAAGCTTGTCTGACATTTACACAGCTCCCCTTTCCTGATCTTCAGCATATTATATACACACATATACACACACACATATATATATATATACACACACACTGTGCTATGTAAGAGTCTTAGGCACATGTAAAGAAATGTTGTCGACCACAAATAGTTAAATGAAATGTTTCAACATAAAAAAAATACTATAAACATCAATAAGCCATAATAAATGAAACAAAGTCAATATTTGGTGTGAGACGACACTTTGCTTAAAAGAAAAATCGTAGTCTCAGGTACAGTGAGTGCAGTTTTATAAGCAAATGAGCTGTAGGTTTCACTGAACATCTTGCAGAACCAGCCACGGTTCTTCTGGACACTTTGACTGTCACACTTGCTTCTTCATTTTGGAGCAAAACCCAGTAGCCTTCATTATGTTTTCTTTTTTAATCTGAAAAGTGATCTCTTATGTAATATGCTGCTCAGATACAAACATTTTTTTTTCCTGTAACATTTAATTTTGTGCTGGAAAACGAATGTTTGGAACTCTAAAATATTTTTGTACTGACTCGATAATGTAGAAGTCATAAAATAGCAAACTATAACAAAGTTTGTAAGAAAAAACTAGGGTGCCTAAGACTTTTGCACAGTATTATATATTCAACTGAATACAACACAAAGACCAGATATTTAATGTTCAAACGGATTATAGTTTTTTGTAAATATACACTCATTCTGAATTTGATACCTGCAATGCCCCAAAACACAAAGGCTGTTTTATGCCATAGCAGGGTATGAACAAACCTAGGGAGCATGATTCCTTGAAAGTGCCAGAGTATCCTGGGGTTGTTTCTGTCTAGCACACAGCAGGCTTTTTTTTTTATATATATTTTTCAGGCTCTATAAAAAGGAGGTGGAATCTGACACATTATGTACCTAGAAACCTAAATGTCTTCCTAAAATGACTGCTGATCCATATGTTACGCATACCATGCCCTAAATCACTGTGAGGTGGTAACAAGATGCCAGTCCATTGCAGGACACCATACACACATATTCACAAACTCATTTACACCTAGGGGCAATTTATCTTCGCCATTCCAAATACTGGCGTCTTTTTGGAGGTGGGAGGAAAGCAGATAATTAGGAGGTAATCCACACAGACACAGGGAGAACATACAAAGAGACAGACAGACAGGAACCTGGGCTCAGGATCGAACCAGGAACCCCATATTGTGTAGCTTAACACTTTCAGAATGTGCAGCAGACTCCTTCTGTCCTCCCACGGTATCACTGAAATGTTGTTTGCAATCCCTATTTGTACCATGTTTTTTTTCACCCTCCATGTTCACTTGCTGGATCACCTCTCCCTAGGTGTTCCACTGCCTGATGTTTTACGAATTAAACCCTGAATGTAATTCTTCGAATTCGAATTCTTCGAATTGAACAGATCCAAACAGGATCCAAACACATATCCAGAAGGATTCGCAAGGCATCTGGGTGAGACTGCATGTGTGTATCAAACAAGCAGGAGGTTTTACATTCATGCAGGCATGAGCACATGGTCATATATGAAGCTCAAAACTAAACCATGTTCATTAACATTGACATGTAGCAGTCGTGAGTAACTGCCTGGTCTAAATTAGAGGACTAGTCTGTTTATACTGAGCAGAATAGCACTAACTAAATTAGATAGAAAATATTGCAGGCACACATCTTTAGTTGAAACCAATATTGAAAAACGCTTCTGGCCTCGGCATTGTCCACTTTGGGTTTAAATCCAAATACAGATACATATATGAATATTTGGAGCACTAAACAGATACAGATACAGACAGTGGTATTGTATTTACACCCTGATTGTCCAATGTGGTTCACAGACAGGGCAGGGACAGAGAGGCCAGGATGCACTGGCAATGTTTGGATAAGTCTACAACTGTATGCTTTCCTGCCAGGGTCACTGTTCTAGATTACACTATAAGTGTATCTGACAGATTATGCAAACAGCAGTGTTGATGAGCCTATTAGCCAGAAATTATGGATGTGGCCCTTGTCAGCAACTCCAACATACTGGCATGTTGCAAAGGGTCAGACAAACGGTTATGAGTGTCCATTTAAAGACCGGTGAGCAAATGGAAAGTCTTTTCACTATGATGTGAAACTCTGGGCATAAGATCATTATCCTGCACCATAAACAACATTTTTTATTGCTAAAAGCCTCTCTTTCTGGGTCTATCCCAAAGGTGTATGTTGCAGTATTGTCTCTACATCACAAGTTGGTTGACAGTTTGCCACTGTGGCCAAATAAAACTAGTCAAAACATTTATTAATGATAAGAAATATCCTCCAAACAATTTCACTGTCCTTCAGTGGATCCTGGACTGGGTGCTAAACAATATGTGCAAATTGTCATACAACCCCAAATCCGAAAAAGTTGGGATGCTATGGAAAATGCAAATTAAAAAAAGCAGTGATTTCTAAAAATTTATTTTGACTTGTATTTCATTGCATTGGAGGCCAATGTGCAAGTATGAACCCAAGATATTTCATGTTTTGTCTGGTCAACTTCATTTCATTCGTTAATATACATCCATTCCTGTTTCAGACCTGCAACACATTCCACAAAAAGTTGGGATGGGGCCAATTTAGGGCTAGTAATGAGGTAGAACAATTAAAAAATAATGATGTGGTTTGAAACAGGTGATTGTAATCATGATTTGGTACAAAAATCAGTATCCAGGAAAGGCCTAATCTTTGGGGAACAAAGATGGGCTGAGGATCTCCAGTTAGTCAACATGTTTAAAAATATTTTCCTCAAAGAAAGATAGAAAGGGATTTGGATATTTCACCCTCTATGGCGCATAATATTAAACGATTCAAGGAATCTGCAGGAATTCTGGTGCTTAAAGGGCAAGGGTGTGAGCCTAAGCTGAACATCCATGCTCTCCGATCCCTCAGACGCAGTGCATCAAGAACTGTCATTCATCTATAGCTGATATAACCACATGGGCTCAGGAGTACTTTGGCAAACCTTTGTCCAGTACTACAATACAGAGTTACATCCACAAATGCCAATTAAAACTGTACTGCACAAAAAGGAAGCCTTATGTTAACTGTGTCCAGAAGTGCTGTGGTCTTCTCTGAGCTCAGAGGCATCTAGGATGGACCATCACCCAGTGGAAACATGTACTGTGCTCAGACAAATCAGTATTCCAGGTCTTTTTTTGAAAGAAATGGATGCTGTGTGCTCCGGATGAAAGACAAAAAGGACCGTCCAGACTGTTAGCAGCAACAAGTCCAAAAGCCAGGGTCAGTCATGGTATGGAGTTGTGTCAGTGCCCTTGGTAAAGGTAAGTGTGGTCACAGACCATCACTTCTGTGATGGCAGCATTAATGCAGTAAAGTACATTAAGGTTTTGGAGCAACATATGCTGTCTTCAAGATTACATCTTTTCCAGGGATATTTCAATAAGACAATGCAAAACTACATTCTGCACACATGGCTGTGGAATAAGAGGGTGTCTGTCCCCTCTGTCCCCAATACAGAATTTGTGGTGAATTTTGGCATGAAAAATATGACAACGAAGACCCCGTACTGTTAGACCTGCTTGCAGAAAGAATGGGACAAAATAACACCTGAAACGCTTCATCAATTGGTGTCTTCAGTCCCTAAACATCTTTTAAGTGTTGTGAGAAGGCATGGCAATAGAATAAAGCTTTACTATCCCAGCTTTTTTGGAATTTGCTGCAAGGAACACAATTGAAATAAGTGTTTATTTTGGAAAAAAAAACCCAACAACAATAAAATTCATAAGGTAAGCATCAAATAATGTGCTGTTGTACTGTTCTGAGTGCAATACAGGTCAAAGATTATTTACAAATCATTGTTTTCAGTTTTAATTTCAACATACTGTCCCAACATTTTCTTATTTGGGGTTGCATGAACCAACGGAAGATGTGGAAATAAAGTAGATTTCGCTTAAGACAGCTAAGCTTGCTTTATTGCAACATATATGCTCTGAGGTGAGTTTGAGTGAATCTCACCCTCAGTAAAGAGAAATAACTTTGAGCAATTCTTATTCTCAGTAAAGAACATTATCAGAACTTGAACAACTCCCATTCTAAAGAGAGATTGCTGAATCATTGTTGTGTGCAATTCTAATCTTAAATAAACCATGGCTTCAACATGATTTAGGACTATTGTCCATTATTGTATGAAGTGTGCACCGTTGCAATAATGGTGATATGTAGTCATCACTAAGTTACAACCCCAATTCCAAAAAAGCTGGGATGCTGTCTAAAATATAAATAAAACCACAATGCAATGATTTGCAAATCATGGAAAACACATATTTAATTGAAAATAGTAGAAAGATAACATATCAGATGTTGAAACTGAGAAATTTTATTGCTTTTCGAAAAATATATGCTCATTTTGAATTTGATGCTAGCAACATGTTTCAAAACAGTTGGGACAGGCGCATGTTCACCACTGTGTTGCATCACCTCTACTTTTAACAACACTCTGCAAATGTTTGGGAACTGAGAAGACCAGTTGCTGTAGTTTTGAAAGTGAAATGTTGTCCCATTCTTGCCTGATGTACAATTTCAGTTGCTCATCAGTTCTGGGTCTCCTTTGTCATATTTTGTGTTTCATAATGCGCCAAATGTTTTAAATGGGAGACAGGTCTGGACTGCAGGCAGGCCAGATTAGCACCCAGACTCTTTTACTACAGAGCCATGCATTTGTAATACGTGCAAGAGTATGGTTTGGCATGGTCTTGCTGAAATAATCAAGGCCTTCCCTGAAAAAGATATCATCTGGATGGCAGTATGTTGCACCAAAACCCTGTATATATCATTCAGTATTAATGATGCCTTCTCAGATGTGCAAACTACCCATGCCATTGTGCACTAATGCACCCCCATACCATCACAGAAGCTGGCTTTTGAACTATGCACTGAAAACAAGCCAGATGGTCCCTCTCCTCTTTAGCCTGGAGGATGCATTGTCCGTGATTTCCAAAACGAATTTCAAATTTCAATTCGTCAGACCTTGGAACAATTTTCCACTTCGCCTCAGTCCATCGTAAATGAACTTGGGCCCAGAGAAGGTGGGATATTCCTGGATATTCTTTATATATGGTTTTAACCTGCATTTGTGCATGCAGTGATGAACTGTGTTCACAGATGATGGTTTTCAGAAGTGTTCCTGAGCCCATTCAGCGATTTCCACAACAGAATCATGTCTGTTTTTAATGCAGTAACGTCTGAGGGTCTGAAGATCACGGGCATCCAAAGTTGATTTTTGGCCTTGTCCCCTTGTGTAAAGAGATTTCTCCAGATTCTCTGAATCTTTTCATGATATTATGTACCATAGATGATGTGATTCCCAAATTCTTTGCAGTTTTACATTGAGGAATGTTATTCTTAAACTGTTGCACTGTTTGCCCACGCAGTCTTTCACAGAGCGGTGAACCCCTCCTCATCTTTACTTCTGAGAGACTCCACCTCTCTGGGATACTCTTTTTATACTCCATCATGTTACTGACCTGGTGCCAATTAACGAAATTTCTTTTTTTTTAAACATTACACAACTTTTCCAGTCTTTTGTTTCGCCTGTGGGCGGCATGGTGGTGTAGTGGTTAGCACTGTCGCCTCACAGCAAGAAGGTTCTGGGTTCGAGCCCAGTGGCTGACGGGGGCCTTTCTGTGTGGAGCTTGCATGTTCTCCCCGTGTCTGTGTGGGATTCTTCCGAGTGCTCCGGTTTCCCCCATGGTCCAAAGACTCTAAATTGGTGGCTCTAAATTGACTGTAGGTGTGAATGTGAGCGTGAATGGTGGTTTGTCCAGGGTGTACCCTGCCTCTTGCCCATAGTCAGCTGGGATAGGCTCCAGCTTGCCCGCGACCCTGCACATGATAAGCGGTTATGGATAATGGATGGATGGATGGTATTGAATGCTGAATTGAACTCTGTGAACAGCATTCTCACATGTGAGTCTTTTGTGTCGAGATGGGTGAGGGCCACATGAAGGGCAGAGGAGGTTGCATCATCAGTGGATCGGTTGGCTTGATATGCAAACTGAAAGGGGTCCAAGGTGGGAGGAAGGATGGATTTTATATGATGCATGACTAGCCTTTCAAATCACTTTATGATTGTGGGGGTTAGTGCAACAGGGAGGTAGTCATTAAAGCAGGATGGAGATGATTTCTTTGACACAGCTATGATGGTGATGGTTTTGAAACATCTGGGGACAACAGCCTGACTCCAGGAGGTGTTGAAAATGTCTGTGAGGACATCCTTCAGCTCCTCTGCACAGTCTTTCAGCACGTGACCAGGGGGATGTCCGGACTTGCTGCCTTGTGGACGTTGATCTTGTCTGTGCAGGCATGTTGTTTAGTGCTTCAAAACGTGCAAAGAAGTTGTTCAGTTCATTTAGCAGAGAGATGTCATTATCACAGGCCTATGGTGGTGGTTTGTAATCCATGAGGGTCTGAATGCCCTGCCACAGACTCCATGTGTCTGTGCTGTCCTTGAATTGATGGGTTATTTTCCTGGTATGTTGCCTTCCTGATGCCATGAGACAGGTTGGCTCTGGCTGCTCTCAGTCCAGCTGTGTCACCAGCTCTGAAGGCAGCCTTCCAGCTCCTCAGCAGTTTGTGAATCTCTTCTGTCAGCCATGGCTTCTGGTTAACCCGTGTGGTGATTGTTTTAGTGACTGTCACATCCTCAGTGCATTTGGTGATGTAGGAGGTCACAGTCTCAGTGTATTCTTGAAAGTCTGTGTTTTGGTTGCATGTGGCTGCCAGCTTAAAAATGTTCCAGTCTGTAGTGTCAAAACAGTCCTGAAGTGCCACGGTAGTACCTTTTGGCCATGCCCATATCTCTTTCAGAACTGGGGTGAGTTTCCCAAAAGCATCGTAGCACAAAGATCATCATTAAATGGTAAAGCGAGCATCACAATCAACACTCTCTCTCCTAGTTACGATGCTCTTAGCATTAAGAGGCTTTTGGGAAACCCACCCCTGATTTGGTCACTTTCACCCTTGGCCTGTATACTGGCTTTAGCATAACTGTGACGAGGTCAGCGAGTCCGAGGTGGTGAAGGGGGGCAGCTTTGTAGGCTCCTTTATTGTGAGTGAAAATAAGGTCTGGTGTGTTATTTCCTCTTGTAGGGAAATCAGTGTGTTGGTATAGCTTGGGTAAAACTGTCTTTGGGTTGGCATGACTTGTATATAACTTATATTTCTACTTAATTTCTAGAACATAGCATCTGCATACTAGGGTATGTTGTAGGTGTATATGCTAACGTGTCCTATCATGTGTTCTAACATCTGTCCCATAGTATGTCCTAACATTTGTCTTAGTGTATGTCCTAGCTAGTGTCTGTCCTAGCCTACATCATAATTTTTGTCCTAGAAATTATAATTTGTCCTAACCAATGTCTTAGCCTTTTTCTTAGTTATTTATCCAATCCAGCACTGTAACATCTTTCTTAGCCCATTTCTCCGCATCTGTCATAACGTTTGTCCTGCTAATGTTGTAAAATATGTCCTAGAATATATCCTTACCTAGTGGTTTGTCCTAGTGCCTGTTCAAGCATATGCCCTAACGTTTATCATGACATGTCTGTACAAGGTTTCTGTCTTACCGGTCATACCTTCATGTCCAAGTCCTCAATTTTAGTATCTGTTTTCTGATTTGACTCCGGTGGACTACCATCGACATCTTACAGGTAGTATCTCCAGTGGACCCCAGGGTTGACCTGAAATACTGCAGTGTGGTTGTCAATAGTGAGGGTCATCTGATGAAGAGTGTGAATCACTGCAGAAATACCTCCAATAGGGAGTTCTGCAGAAGCGTGCGTGTGCGTGCGTGTGCGTGCGTGTGCGTGCGTGTGCGTGTGTGTGCGTGTGTGTGCGTGTGCGTGTGTGTGCGTGTGTGTTTACCAAGTAATTTCTCAAGGGAGCCCATGTTTGTTCTTGAAAGGTTACGCATTGTTACTACAGTAATGTAGCATTCAGTCTATAGTTTCATGAGGATTTATGAACTAAAATGTGACTCTGGTTTAATAATGGATTATTCAGTAATAAGGATCTGTGTGTGTGTGTGTGTGTGTGTGTGTGTGTGTACTAGGCATGTGCCTTAGATATCTGTACCAGCCTCTATCCAAGAGTATGAGTGTCCACGTCTTGTCCTAGTCTGTGTAATAGCTATTAATCTTGGCTCCGTTTTGGCTGGCATCTGGCTCAGGTTATGTCGTAAACTGTACTAGACGTTGATCATCTGTCCTACTGCATGTCTCGGTTTGCCTAATCCCAGGTTCAGGCTACACAAATTCAGCCTGATTTTGACATGATTTAGTCATGGCTGACAAGTTTCTAGTTTCGAGCCTGAATATGAAGGTCGGTTCTCGCATAGTTTGACAACTCCAACAACGTATTCCTTGATAACTATGATTAACAGTTTCTTGACCTTCCTCCCCGATGACATGCAAGGACGTGAACGATGATTTGTCTGGGTGAAACTTGTAGTGTTGCCAGTCTCCCAACCAAGACATGGCACGAATTTATGACACTATGTTTTTGATTGCCGAATCTGACATGGTGACCATCATGAAAGACTGTGTAGTCTGATCCTGGCATAAGCAGCTGTCATTAAGTAAATGCTAGCCTTTGTCTTGGTTTATGTCCCATCACCTATACTCGGTCTCGGTCCTAGAGCATGGTCAGTCTACAGGGAAGCATCTGTCCTGGTTTAGGTCTGAATGTAAATTAACCTCTTGACTTGAATGTAGATTGAGATAATCGATTGACCTTTGTCCTAGCCTGTGTACTAGTTTGTCCTGACAGCTGTTCTTGCCTATATTCGAGCATGTGTCTATTGTCTAGCCATCTTTCCTAGTTTTTCTTTGTCCTAACCTTTGCGCCAACATGTCCTAGTACTTGTCCTAGATTGTCATAGCCTATGTGTTAACATCTGTCTCTCGGTGCATGGACTAGCACCTATCATAACCGATGTGTTAACAACTGTCTCAGCACATGTCCTTGAATGTGCTCTGGTACCTGTTCTGGGTTTCTGTACTATAACCTGTCCAGATTTTCAAACTGTGTCTTAATGGTCTGTCTTGGCATCTGTCCAATAACATATCTTACTTGGTGTTTTAACCATTGGTCCTAGCATACAGTGCATCCGGAAAGTATTCACAGCGCTTCACTTTTTCCACATTTTGTTATGTTACAGCCTTATTCCA
>JAODTV010000006.1:7372402-7384755 GCA_025399955.1 Galeichthys feliceps
ATTTTGGAATAAGGCTGTAACATAACAAAATGTGGAAAAAGTGAAGCGCTGTGAATACTTTCCGGATGCACTGTAAAGATCAAACCAGTCTCCTTGTATACTGACTCATCTTTGCTGAATTTCTAATAACTTGCTACCATGATGACCTGGATAACACACATCCACCATTTTGGTGAGTTACAGTATCTCATTCTACAATCAAAATCACTCTTATTAGCTACGTATAAGGAATTTGATTTGGCAGGTGTAAAACATTGTCACAATTAATAAGAGTCAGGAAAACAAAAACCCCTGCACAGTCATCCCTCGATGTGCACTCACATATGGGTGTGCATATATTTTCCGTCTTATTTTGGCCACTTGACCCACTTATCTCCCTGAACATCACTTGAGAAGATTAATTACACCCTTTAATCTCATACCGTTTCTCTCTCAGTGTGATACACATATTAGCCGATTATTCTTACTATTTCCTCTTCAAATTATTCATATCACCCTAAAACTCCAATTACATAACGATGCTAAAGCTGTTCAGTCTTATCTGACTGTTGTATTCAGATCACTATTGCAATGCAATCTTAAAATCAGTTGTTTAAAAGTAATTGCACCCTTAATTTTCCTTTATTGCTTTTAATACTAGCTCAAATGAAAGAATCCTGATAAAAGGTAGTAAAAAGGTAGAGGCTCATCTCTGCTTCCATTGCTTGAAGGAATGGGTAAGATGGGAAAATTGCTTCATTAAAGCAGCCTTCATGCATTACAAATGAGAACACTCAAAATGCATATAGGTTTGTTGGACTGATTATTTTGGCCCTCCAGCAAAAGCGCACTAAAAAGCTTTGCATGTCAATTTCTCCATTACCGCCAACACACAATCAATTTCCAACACATTTCCGCTGACTGTGAGACAAATCACTTGAAGGAAAACTCATGACCAGATGAGTGTTTGTTCGGAGATTAATCTCAAAAACATTATTTGGTTGATTGTGAGATGAGAGTTGTTGCTTTTCCTATTCCTCCACCATGTGCACATTCAAACAGACCTATAATAATGCGGATCATGATATGTGCAAACAATACAACTTTCCTCAGTTTAGTATACACTCAATAGCCACTTTAATAGGAACTTTTTCGTAATTCTAAAATTCCTGTTCTTGGCTGCAGGAGTGGAACACAATGTGGTCTTCTGCTCTTGCATGCTGAGATGCTTTTCTGCTCGCCATGCTTGTAAAGAGTGATTATATGAGTTACTATATCATTGCTGGCAGCTCAAACCAGTCTGGCCATTCTCCTCTGAGCTCTCATCAACAAGGCGTTTGTTTCCACCCACAGAACTGTCACTCACTCAATGTTTTTTGTTTTTTGCACCATTCTGTGTAAACTCTAGAGACTGTTGTGTGTGAAAACCCCAGGAGATCAGCAGTTTCTGAAATACTCAAACCAGTCCATCTGGCACCAACATCCATGCCACAGTGAAAGTCACAGAGATCACAATTTTTCCCATTCTGATGTTTGAAGTGAACATTAACTGAATTGGCTGGTTAGGTAACTGCATAAAACTGCAAGTGGATGTATGGGTGTTCCTAATAAAGTGGCCGGTGAATGTTTGGATCAAAGCACTATATTGAATTTTCTGTGAAGGGTTATATTAAAATTTCAATGCCATCGGAATCGTGGTGGAAAGGAACAAGTCTAGGTTCTTAAGTCTTGGAGCCTTCTACTTCACTAGGATGTTTACTTATCAAACACAAAGCTCCAGCAATCATCCATTTAGGAGTGCATTATCCTCGAACGTGCTGTTTGTGGACTTGGCGTAGCATGAGGGTTTGTGTTAGCTCTTATCTCTGCTGGCTTTCTCCATATTTACCCATGCCAATCGGCTGAAGTGGAGGATCATCGTCTACTGCGCGTTGGTTGACATTTATTGCATGGTGAACGGTGACAGTCGTGTTGCTGGAGGAAACTGCAAGAGCTCAGCAAATGTTTATTTTTGGGCTGTTTGTATCTGCTGTGGAGGTGTACAGTACAGCAGTTTTGCACAAAGTAGGGAAAGGTCAATTGATATTCAATACGCTAGCATTCAGTACTTTACAATGTTGATATGATGTTAAGACCATTGAAATCACATTCCACTCAACGACTGGTCAGTTAGAAGTAGTTTCCTTTCAATCCATGTCTTAATTTGTGGATCAGTTTCCATCATTGTTAAAGACACGTTAATATTCTATTGATTGCATTGCTATAACATTGGCAGGTCAAACATTTTTTATTCAACGTTGATCGGCAGGTGACTATAGGGGCAAAATTGGACAAATTTAGACTATTAATGGTGAATGTATTAGTGTGTTTTCCGGGCACTGGGATGCCACTTCAAGGCTCAATACATTTGAAACATGAAAGAAGCCAGATCGCACTGTCAACATTGCTGGCGCCATCCTTTTTTTCTGGACATATGAACACGACAGTCTATGTGGACATAGATGAATTATTGGTTTGGTAGGAAGAAGGGAACGGAAAAGAAAAGATGGATGATGCAGGGCAGTTAGCAAGATTATTGCTCCAGGTCACTGAGCTGGAATCTCCCAAACATCACCAAAGTGTTGTAGATGATATGTAACTTATAACTACATGCTTTTACCACACATCCATCAAAATAACTAACGGCTCCAATCTCTTATGAGCTGCACAAGTTTTAAGCCTGCAGCTTCGGACCTTCAATCGCTTCATATTTCTAGTACAGAGGTATGTTCTGAATTGAATATATAGCATTTGGGGAACATGAACAGCATCGCCTTTATGGAAAACTACCACATTGTCCACCACATGATGATAGAACTGGAATGACGGATTGGTTTAGTTAAGGCTTCAAAGACGAGACACTATTGTTTTGTCAAGAGTTTTAACCTCCACAGTCATGTATTAATTGCTCCTGAAGTGAATGACGTAACATCTTTCGCGATGTCGTTATAAAGTGCGTCCTTAACGCAACACCACTAAAGAAATCGCAGATAATAAACCTCAAAGTTCTTCATTTCAAGTGTAAAATAAATGTTGGACATTGTGTTTTTATGGTGCAGTAATAAAACATAGCCTTATATATCACTTGTACATATAATGTGACAGTTAAAATGTTGAGTCTCTTTTTTTTGTTGCTGTTGTTTTTGTAAATTCGTGCTACAACCATTTAAATGTGTATTTGTGCAAAATAGATTTTACAGATTTTAAATATAGAAATGTCTCTAGTTTCCCTTTTTTTTCATCAGCATTTTTAAAAAAAAATGTATTTTGGTAGAGTACTTGGCCACTAGTCTCCATTTTATATGATTTAAAAAAAAAATTATATTTACAATTTTTAAGCTATTTATGTATTAGAAGCAAACATTTCTTCAAAAACAGTTCAAATGTCAACACAATCTTTTTACCCCATTAAAATACAATCAGTTTTAAAAAGGACTTCCTGTTAGTGATCGTGATGGACTACAGCTGGTAGCTTCTCTGTGCACAACATAAAAATGGTTTGTTTGACAGAACTCATTGGATTTACCAACACACAGTACAATGGAAAAGTCCAAGGAGCTCAGTGCAGATCTGAGAAAGCGGATCATAGATTTACACACTCAGGAATGTCTCTTGGAGTAATTTCTAAACAACTGCAGATTCCAAGATCATCAGTTCAAACAATTGTACGCAAGTACAAGTTATTGGTAGGTGTAGCCACTTTGCCAAGCCAATGTGCTCGAAGAAGACCCAAACTGTCCCGCTCTGCGGAGAGGAAATTGGTTTGGATGGTCAGGAACCACCAAGGGACAGGCCTGCCACGAACTGGAAGCTGCTGGAACACCAGTGTCACTGTCTACAGTCAAGAGAGTTTTACATTGCCATGGACTGAGAGGCTGCCGTCGAAGAAAGAAGTACCTGCTCCAAAATCCACACCTTCAAGCTTGACGAAAGTTTCCAGCTGACCACATCAACAAAGTCTTCTGGAGGAAAGTTTTATGGTCACATGAGACAAAGATTGAGTTGTTTGGCCACAATGACCAGAGGTTCAGAGGAAGACTGTACCAACTGTTAAGCATGGTGGTGGTGGTAGCATCATTGCACAAAGTGTATGGAATAATGAAGGTGGAAGACTACCTCAGAATTCTTTAGCATAACCTCTAAGCATGAGAAACTTGGACACAACTGGGTGTTCCAACAGGACAGTAACCCCAAACACACATCAAAGCTGGTTGTTGAGGATAAAGCAGGATAACATTTAAGCTTAAAACAAGTCCTGACCTTAACCCTGTTGAAAATATGTAGACTGTGTTTAAAAGTCAGGTCCGTGCCAGGAAACATACAGATTTAATTTACCAATTCTGCCGAGAAGAGTGGACAAATATCCAACCAGAATTCTGACAGAAGCTTGGTGATGGTGAACACAAGCATCTGGTCAATGTGAAACTTGCTAAGGGACATTTTGACCCTGTGTGTATAATTTTGATACTGAAAACCCCAAATACATTAACTTGTTCACCAAATTCTTTTTTTCCCCCCTATTAAAGATGTATGTTGTATAATCATTGTGCCACAGAAAAAGATCAGTTCAGAGAAATCATTGAAAGCCCGATATTATCATGACATTCATGTCCCTGTATGTAAACTTTTGACCTCAACTATATAATGACCAGAAAAATAGGCTTCTTTTTGTGCTGAGTAAACAAAAACAAACCACAGAATTTTAAACCCATCAGTGTGCGAGCTTTATTTAGTAGTTTAGATGTTTTCAGTACCGAATTGAATTTTCACTGTTTAAACATAGTGAAATAACCAGATCAAGAAAAATACTGCATGGAAAGTAGTACATTTTGATAAATGTCAACTAAAATTTAAACATGCTACGAACAAAATTCCTTGATAATCCATGACTGACTCCCCCGGCCCCAAATCAAATCCCTTGACTTTCCAGGCCTGGACAACACTTTTAAAAAAATTCCATAATATTCCAGAAATTCCCTGACCTGTGGGAACCCTGTCTTAGTCAAGCAACTTGTATTTTCTAAATAAATTAAATGTAAAATTGATCTCGCACCTCAATAACAAAACAAAAAAACAAGGAGGGACTCAGGGAGGGTTTTTTTTTTTTTTTTTTTTTTTTTTTTTTTACTTAAAAAAAAAATAAATTTGAAATTCTGGCCCTTAACTGAACCTCTGCAGAGCTTCACAAAGCCATTTCAGTCTTAATGTTTTTAAACTGTTGGAAATGCCTCAGCACCAGACTTTTTCTATGCTTATAAAATTATTTGCCAATGTTTAAATGCATAACGAGCCTCAAACGTCAATATGCCACCCCCCCCGACTCAGAGATTGTATATGGGCAGAGATGAGGGTGGAGTGTTCCCTTGTTTCCATCCCTCACTGCCTGTATATAAGCAGCAGCATTAGACACAGCAGGAGAAACGACAGCAACGTTTGAGCTGCACCTTTACTTCGACCCTCAACGTCCACTACACAGTGAGTGATTCTCTTTATTCTTCTTCATTTGCTTTCTGTCACAAAACTTCTTGATAAGGTTATGGGTTTCATCAATTCAGGTCATTTCTAAATGTCCTACAGAACTGGCTTTTTTAAATTTTATTTTTATTCTATTTGCTTCTTTTAGTGTTTCTTGGCTTTTGATTATTTTTCTCTGGCAAATAATATAAAAAATTTATATTTATGGAAGGAATCTCTGGTCTCAGTGGTAAGCTGTAACTTTTTTGACAGTCTTCAGAACAGAGGAGTTTTAAAGGGATCAGAAACTTGGATTATTATTATTATTATTAATAAAAATAAATGTGACCGTGGCCAATTAACATAGCATCATTACACTACTAAAAAAGTAATTGTGTTCATTAGTTATTAGAGTAATTAACTGGTCACTACAATTGATTGATTGTGTTTAATGTAAAGCACAATAATCCAAAAGGGTAAATTATGTCTTGAATTTCACAGCAATTTTCAAAAAGGTGAGAAAAGTTGTAATAAATATCCAAAATATATATAATTTTTGGGTAAAGTACCTTTTATATTTAAATAGCCTTTTTACTTTTAAAAGGACTTAACTTTTGACCTCTTTTTAACTGTTATCTTACCAAATTCTGAGTTAAAACTTGATCTCTAACTAATAGCCATGTAATTCCCCATACTATGCACAAATCATTTGTAAATGTAATAATGTTTTTAGTTACATCATTATAAAATTGTCCTCATTATCACTATGATAATGGAATTTAAAAAAATGTGTTTGGCGAACACCATCTTGTTTCTTTAAAACTGTTTTATCATTTGACGCACCTCACCAATGAAAGTTGACACTTTTGGCTTCCAATTGGCTCATTGGCATTAAAAAAAAAAAACCGGATTAAGTTTGTGATGAGATTACTGATGAATGAGTTTTTATTGACAAATCGGATCCTTTCTGAGAATTTTTCCTGTGTAAACGCTTAAAAACAGGTTTGCAGAAATCTTAAGAGATTCACAATTATTGACAGGGCAAAATGAATGAACATCTCCTGTGTTAAGTTGGCACTGTAGATGTGAGTTCAGCATTTAAAAAAAAAATTAATTTAACCATCTCAAACAGATATTTTAAAATATGCTAGTTGTTAATTAACCCCTGTGCAAGTGAATTTAGCATGCTAGCTGTGACTATATGCACTAATTCCTTCCACACACTCCCTTCCTCTCTATGATTGACCTCATTATCATCTCCCTCTGTCCCTCTCAGACTCAGCCGATACAATGAAGTCTTGGTTGGCGCCCGTAGCCGTAGTGCTGTGTGTCCTGGTGTGTGTGGCAGACGCGTACCCACCCAAACCTGAACCTCCGGCAGGAGATGCGGGGCCCGAGGAGCTGGCCAAGTATCACACAGCGCTGCGCCACTACATCAACCTGATCACTAGGCAGAGGTGATCAGTTACACCATTATTATGCATTATATACAGGTTTATATTCATCACCCAATCAGCAAAATACATTTTGCCAAGATTTGGGTCACATCTGTTCTGCCGGAGCAATGCTGCAACACAGCCGGATCTCGAACAAATTCCTTATTTTGTCATAAGAGTACATCCCTGAGAGTTGTATTCCTTTTCCACTACAACAAGTTTGCAACATTTACAATTTTTCATTCACTAAAGAACGATGTCTCTCACTTTTTGATCTATTTTGTGGAACGTCCATTGAAACATTTAGTTCCTGTTCTCGCTTGCGTTATAGCAGCTATAAACAGCTTTACAGCTTTACCTGTGACTTTTACAAAGCGCTGACCCTGCAGACCTGAAGACTCCTTCTGTAAATGTTGCTGAAGTGTTGCACATTTGCTCTTACAGAAAGCTTCACCATATCAGCGTCCCTGTGAGTGAGCTGTTACTATAGAAACAGTGATGTATATGAATGAGTGCATTGATTTGCATTGACCTGTGATTTGCAGCTGTGCTGCTGGCAGAGGTGCTTTTATAGAAAATAAATCAACACCACCTTGTCTTGACCAATCAAAATCCATATTTCAACAGCACTGTGATGCATATAATATGTATAAGTACAGTAAGACTAAAACATTTAAAAGAATGACTTCAGCCTCATTCACCATCCTTCACACAATTCTTACCTAGGGAAGCTATTACGTGGCTTTGACTTGTCACATTTATTTGCATTTTACACACTTTCTTTCTCTATATCCCTTACTCTCTTGCTCTTAATACCGTCTCACTCTCATATATCCTTTCCTTCATATTCTCTCTCTCTCAGATATGGGAAGAGATCCTCTCCAGAGGTAGAGATGGCCGAGCTACTCTTCGGTGGTGATGAACAGGACGTCAGGCCACGGTGAGGGACAGATGATGGATGTTTCTATTCATGTGATCTGATTATTAGTGTCACACAGAGTCTGACTCTCACACTGCATTGTGTTTCTTCCAGAATGGATGAAGGTTTGGCCTGGTAGTCTCACTGCATTCCTGCACTCCTCATATGTCCTCTCTCCATCCTTCTTCATCCCTTTCCCTCTCCTCCATCTCTCTGGAGGTTATACCAAACAGCCAAAGCAGCATCAAAATATTGGCACATCTGTATCTCGCTCTCTCTCTGAATCTCTGTCTGTTTCTCTCTGTTTTAAAGTTTTCTGTGAAGCGACAATTGTAAATAATTTGTTACTCACCCAATTGCGAAGAATAAAGAATGACTAAATGTTAAAATGTGCTTTGACTACTACTTTTCATTTTGGACAGGTCTTTTGAGCACACATGCTTTGTAGGATGTCACATGGCTCGTGTAAATAAATCAAATGAGGTCATGTATTCCATGTAAGATTCTCAGTAGCTTGAGGTCAGAGCAATAAATGAACGTGAAAGACTTGGTGAAAGGTTTCCTGACTACTCTGAGTGCTATTGCACACTCTTGCCACTAGATGACAGTATTACAGCCAGTTTTAACCACTAATTTCCCTTTGTTTCAAACTTTAATGGGGATTTAACAAACTGTTCATGTACAGCCCCAGTTAAAATTCTCTTCTGTGTGCTAATTTTCTTGCCAAACAACTAGTTTTAAGTATTAGACGCTATTCTCGACAAACGATTTTGATGATTTTGGGCTCTTTGTGCGTTAAACACTTGCTAAGCAACTAAGAAACATGGACATTGAGCACAAACTAGCTACTCATTAAAGATTTTAGTTTAGTTTGCCAGTATGTCTTGTATAAAGATGCTGGAATTAAGACAAAACTGTCAGAAATATCAACATTTTCCTCCGATATGTCGATAAATTACTTCGAAAAGACTCAATATGACTAAAGTTGCCGTGTTATGACACTTAGCAAAGACTGCTAACTCAACTACGGTTTTAATTTCTCGCACATGGTCATGCTAGCATTCCAGCTAACCGAATCTTTTGATTAGCTAGCATAAATGTCCTGAAATTAGCCATGACCTCAATTTGAACACGGAGATGCTTGACATAATTATTTACTTATTTATTTTTTATTGGTCTGTTGTGACCTAGTTTCACCAGACCTAGTAACCAAATAAGACCCCTTCATGATAATTTATACCAGATTAATACTTGTAAACAAACATTTATGATGTTTAATTGTAATTTACTTTCAGTCACAATTAATTTACATGGTAATTATTAGTTAAGTGCTGTGTAGTGGGTTGTGGTGCAATTCCTCCCCAACACACGCACACATTAGTTTATTAATATATTTATAAATAAAAACAACAGTTAATGTTTGCTAAGTGTTATCAATGTACACAAATGTAGCATAAACAATTGTTACCTAGGTAGGTATTTGACATTGGCCCAATGTGTATTTTGGGTGGTTCTGTTGGCAAATAACACATTTCATAACCCTGTTGTTGGGTAAGGTAGAGTTAAAGGTGGCTGTTGGTCCAACACTGACCCAGTGGACAAAATTATACCGAGCTAGTGTTGGCATGGTGGATTTAAAGGCCTCACGCAATAAAAATTACAATCAGGTTGAAACCGGAATGAAATGGTAGTATTTCAATCACTTTTGGGCCTCCGTACTATTATTTTGCCGGCAGCGGCTCCGATCGGTCATTTCAAGCATTTAAGATTGGGCGCTTCCCTCCGAATTTGTGCAGCCAGGTGAAAACTGGGTCAGTGAGCGTGTGACGTCATCCCAGGACATTGTTTTCATATCCAGTACCAGTGGAGTGTGATCTTACCATCTTACCATCGAATAATATAGATTTTACAGCCATTGCATGAGGCCTTTAAGCTGAGCTAAGAAAAAAGAGAAGAAAAGCTATGACTATAATCACTAGTACCGCAAGAAGGCAAAGAAAATCATAACTTCATGTCGAAGTGACTATCTTCTCAATCAGTGTGCATTATTAATCACCTCTCCGATATTCTTTAAGAAGATTCAATAAATGCTATAGCAGCGATGCTCACTTTCATGCTTTATTAAGTGCTTTCTGGAATGCTCAATAAACATTAATAGGGTCAAACGTCAGATCTCCGTCTCCTCCCGTCTATCTTTGTGTTTGGATTTGCAGCAGTCCTTAATCCTTAAACAGGATTACATGATTTAGTCCATTCTTTTTTTTCTGCTCCATTTCTCACTCCATTCTGTTCAGGAAGCCACTGGATTATCATATCATTATAGAGATTTGATACCAAACACAATGCTTTTCTTATTGCTACGCTGTAGAAACATCAAATACACATTTTTTCAGTCGCTTTCCTTATCATGTGATAGCATTAACTATAGCAGGGTCATACCTGAAATGTGGTGAATTTATTTAGGGCTTGAAAATTTGAGAGCCTGGGCTGAATGACACACCGACACATTAACAGTGAAATGCAATTCAAATGGGACTATTGGCCTGGGGTCTGCCCAAGACTGATGAATTGAGAACCCATAAACAGAGTGTTAACACACACACACACACACACACACACACACACACACCTGCATCCTTCTCATAATGCTCCTCTTCAGTCTGAGAAGAATTCATTGACTTTCATAGGCCATACATCCAAAAGTACACAGGCAAATAAAGATTAATGTCTTGACAACAATATGGCACCATCCACCTGTTTTTCTGCCATAAACCTGCTTCCTCTGGCATGTCCCTCATAGTAGTTTCTACCCATTGGCATCCTACTGCTCCTCCCTGTAGGACTCCATTGGAAAGTCATAAAGAAACCCACAACACACTAACTTTCAAGCTTGTATAAACCAGTGGACAAGCTTGTGATGAACATGGACACATTCTTTTTTTATTTTCTCCCAAACTATAACACTTTTACTCCTTTTCTCTCCATTTGATCCACTCATTTTCACTCTCACCCAAGTGGACAGGGCTAGCTTTTATTTGCTATGCTTCCCCGGTCCTGTTGATGTTCATTCTTCTCCTGATTGCACGTTCACCTCCTTCTGATTGTGTCCAGTGTTTATGGCGGTTTTCCAGAATACGGAAAGAGACACGGGGAGTGATGTCAGGTGCTGTTCCTAGATAGTCATTTCCTCTGTCTCAAGCAGAATGGAGAAAGAGCTGATCTGAGAAGGCACTATTGGGAACAGTATTGATTTGTTTGACTTGAACATGTGTAAGACAGCCCTCCAAAGGGCCCAACAGCCTATCTGCAGATCCTATCAATAGCCTGGACCTGACAGAGCGAATGAAAACATATGCAAGTCCAGTTTCTTAACTGACTCCATGACCTTCTTATAGATCGGATATAATTTGACAGTGGGTTCAGATGAGGTGTCTTTGGCAGAGGGCTGAAGACCTGAAGCACCAACATAGTGTCATGATTGCAAACTCATTTGAATTCACAAAAAAGACAATGGCAGTTTAAGAAGGATTATGGTAGAGGCAATTGGGCAGAATAATTCTGACTCATCAGAGTGAGTGAATTTTGCATGAGATTGGATTAGAAGCATTGTGGTATTATATCAGTTAGATATCAGTTATAAGAAGAAGGAAGTTATGGATGGCATCAGTGAAAATCACACCAATAAAACATTGATAACTGAAATTATTGGGTAAAAGACAAATTTTCCCACCATAATAAAATAAAATCTCTTCTTCAGCTGATAAGTGAAAGTCGTCTTTCTTTTTTGGATTGTAAATGTATAACAAAATCTATTGGGCCTGCTTAATTGAAAACGATACAAGACAATATTATCTGGTTTTTTTTGTTGTTGGTTTTTTTTGTTTGTTTTTTTTAATCAGTATTGGTGTGGCTGACAAAATGATTATTATTGATACAGGATCATGAGGTTCCATACAATTGTTATTAATATTTTAAGACCTTTAATCTGTTGAGTATATACATTTAAGAGAAATATCATTTTTAATCTTTAAGGTACTGATGGCTGTGTCTTCCTTTAGCACTCTGTTAGGAGTTTGGAAAGGCAGAGCTCTCTACTGGTGAGAAATGTTGTTTTTCTTACATTTCTCCTGACATCTGTACTATTGAATTAATGTAGCATAATGACATGGTGGTTTTGGTACGAGTGAGTGAGTTCATCTGTATTTTTTTTTTTTTTCATGGGGGCTTTTTTGCTGTTTGTATCTCAAGCAATTGTGTGCCTTGTGAGTTTATGGGCATTAAGTAGCACTGACATTAACAAAAAGTTCTGTATCTGTGCTATTAAAAATAACATTTCCATGGTCTGTGTATGTTCCATTCATTTGTTTCCTTTTGAAAAAGGGAAAATGAGGAAACAGCCTTTTTGTTGGTGCTGTTGTTTTCCTGGCACACACTAAAATATGAATTGGATTAATAATAATAATAATAATAATAATAATAATAATAATAATAATAATAATAATAATAATAATTATTATTATTATTAT
>JAODTV010000006.1:8463363-8474529 GCA_025399955.1 Galeichthys feliceps
ATTATTTATCGTGGTCTCATTGTTTTACATCAGAAAAACCTATCATTTTAATGGGGTGTGTACACTCTTTATATCCACTGTAGGTACATTACCAGTCCTCACACGAGGCACCAAAATTATGTGGGTGCAATTACATTATTAAATCAGTCTCATATAAATCAGTCTCATAAAATATCAGTTCATTAATTTTACTAATCAGTATTTCTATTAATTATTAAATGAATGAATGAATTACTCTAGTGAAGGCAATGTGAATTCTTTGATGGCAGAGGATGGCTTCAAGTAATACTCCAGCAAAACAGATAAAGACAATTTCTTGTAAATATTTAATTTATTAAAATGACAGAATCAAGTGAGGATAATACTGATCAGGTACATTCAATAATACTGGCAGCAGTTTAACAATCAAGGCACAAAAATGGTGATAGGCAGTAATATTATGTGTGTAAGTGTGTGTGTGTGTGTGTGTGTATTTGCAGGCTAATGTGTGTGTGTGTGTGTGTGTGTGTGTTTGTTTGCAGGCTTAACAAAGGGTTGTTTGCGCACGAAAAAGGTGTGGGAGGGGACCGTAGGCGCTCTGTGTGACTGATTAGACAAAGGAGCATAAATAATTGTTGGCCCATGCAGGGATTGAACCCGAGGTTTTGGCGTTATAAGCACCACGCTCTAATCAACTGAGCTAACCAGCCCTTAGGTGTGTGTCTGAAGTCTGAATATTGAGATGTGTATAATAGTGCATGGTCAGAAAATGTTAGAGAGAGAAAAATAAAGAGAGATAAGGCATGCAAGATCTATCTATCAGAGTAAAACTGAGAAATACAATAACATGATCAAACCAAACTATGTGATTATTGTGCGCACACTCGAAACAACCTTAGGTATAAGTAGCACTTTTCACATAAACTAATCAAGCTAAGGCTAACATTGCCCAAATGCCAGCCTTACTTGGGACCACTCTCGCGTGGCAGCATGAAGGAGTTCGTCAGTGATCCTCCGTCTCGGTGTACTCTTCTAAAGAGGGTGGAGCACAGATTCAATGTAGTTTAAATGCAGCTCTGCTATGTTGCAAAAGTCCTTCCTGGGCGGGATCTCATGATCCAGAAGGTACTTGGTTGAATGCTCATTGACTGAAGACGTGGAGGGAACCGCTCGCCTCTAATCTTCCTAATTTGCGTTATTACGCTGTAGTAATAACAGTAGCCGGGTTCAAACACCACGAAACAACACGACTGAGGTACTTTTCTTAACAGTGGTCCATACACAACGCGTGTCATTCCTTTGTTTCTTCGCTTCCACCTGCAGGCCGCAGTGTCTCTTTTTAATACCGACAGGGTGTCGGTCAGAGAGAGAGAGAGCAGAGGCGCGTCTGAGTGCGAGCGAGGCAGAGAGGACGAAACTTGCTCCGGCCGCCCAATTTATGGGCGAGCTTACGTCACGATCTACAGTAGTACACTATCTAATCGCAGCGCAGTGAAAGATGAGATGAGCCAATCATGGCGCAGTGAAAGATGAGATGAAGCGGATATCGTCCACGGCAGGAACTGAGGGAGCTATGGGAAATGTAGTTGCGGAGATGTGATGTACCTATAATGGTATCACTCTGACTGATATAGTGCTACTACGAAAGAAAACCTAACTAGTGTACTTCAAATTGTCTTACTTCAAACTAATCACTAATGTTTACGCAATAAAAAGTTCAATATCATCCCCATCAACTTTTCAAAGCAAGGAATTTTATGCCACTGGATCTTTAGAAATCTTAGTTGAAGACCCTGTTCTAGGTTCCTTGGCTTGCCTGATTAGTGGAACCCCTAAACAGTACATTAATTAAAGATTAAAATACACTAAGGTGTGCTGCTTTAGGAAAATAATCAACAATTTTGGCAATGTGATTCGTTACCACCTTGAGTTGATTAATCTCCACTCACAGCATATGACAAAGTGTTTTATTCCTCTTATACTACAGCAACATACTACTTGCAATTGCATTTTTTATGAATTAAAGAATGATGTCATTTTTTATCTGTTTAGAGTAATATTTGTAGAATGTGCACGAAACAATGTAGTACTTATCACATTATACCATCTATAAAAAGTTGTTCCATAAACTATCTTTTTTCTTCCCTTTTCAACAAGACATAAAGAACGTCCTAAAAAAATTTTCATCAGACCTTCCCAAGGTTTGAGTGGCGCATCGACAAGGTGCGCTGCTATCATCCTGGAGATCGCTAGTTCAAATCCAGGCTGATGCATGCAGCCTTCCGTGGCTGGGAATCTGTGGGAGCTGATTGGCTGAGCTCTCATGGGAGGGAGCGATGGCATATCCTTGCTTCCCTGTCACTCAATGTGATTGCTGTCCAATCATGGGAGTCTGTGAGCTCATGCATACAAGGGGGCAGGTGGCGCTTTCCTCTGAGTGTTAGGCTGTCCCGGAATATGCATGCGCCGTAGCTCGAAAAAGATGCGGATGGCTAGCATCGTGTGTCAGGGAGGAGGTACTTGCATGCTCTCTCCCCTCCCTGGTTGGTGGAGATCATGTGATTGGTTATGACTAAATTAGGGGAGAAAAATCCAAAAATAAAGAACTTCCCAAGTGGTTTCTTTTATTAATTCCAGTTGATAAAATTGTTTGAGGTTGAATAACCCAGCATGGTTTGAGGTGAGTGTGTGGTGGTTTGCAGCGTGCTTGATTATAGCTTATAAGCTTCCATTATTTGTTAGCCCCATAATGTTGAATATCAGGTGTTTGGAGGAAGTGAGAAGGTATACATTTGTTTGTTTGTTTGTTTTTTCATAAAACCAACAATGAAAATTAATTATTAGAAATAATATGGAACATACCTTGCTTAACAGTTCCTCTCCGTTTTCTTGAAAGGGCTGGTGAAACTCGGGGTGCACTGCATCACAGGTCAGAAAGTGGCCATCAAAATAGTGAACCGAGAAAAGCTCTCGGAGTCTGTGCTCATGAAGGTACGACACATGTTGTGCGTTACTTTTTTAATGGTTCTCTGTAATGTCTGAACTAGAGATTTGTGAAACATTTTCAGGATTGTAGTTTTTTTTTGGTAATATGAAAGTCATGTGATGCAGTATGTGTGATCATTCTTCCAGATATGCTAAGCATCTGGGTAATTGGTGGCTACTGACAGTCATTAATTGTTAGCATTGTTCATAATGTGAAAATTCCTTTCAGTTTCATTCTTTTTTAAATGTTTTGGTAATAGCTTCTCTCTCTCTCTCTCTCTCTCTCTCCTTCAATTCAGGTGGAAAGAGAGATCGCAATCCTAAAACTAATCGAGCACCCGCATGTTTTGAAACTGCATGACGTCTATGAGAATAACAAGTACCTGTGAGTTTAAACAGCTATCCTAATTGAGCATGACATTACTATGTCACTCTTTATTTCCGTACTCCTCTTCATCAGCACATACGTAGTTTTTCACGGATTTACTCCGGCAGGTATCTGGTGTTGGAGCATGTGTCTGGCGGTGAGCTTTTTGACTATTTAGTGAAAAAAGGGAGACTGACACCTAAAGAAGCCAGAAAGTTCTTCAGGCAGATCATCTCAGCTCTGGATTTCTGCCACAATCACTCTATCTGGTAAAGCCTGGTTTGGCCCACAGAAATAGAGAAAGAAATCAAATGAAAAGAAGTCAAGAGTTTTGTTTGTGTCTTTTTTTTTATTGCATTGTAATCCCTGAATTAAAAGATTCAGTGTGATCTAGTGATAGTTGATTTGTGTTTAGTGGATTTTGCATGTAGATCTATGGTAATAGATGGATATTATATGTGTCATCTGATGTGCACAGTAATAGTGTGGTGTTTGTGTGGATTTGTGCGGTGTGTTCGTGCAGTCACCGAGATCTGAAGCCAGAGAATCTCCTACTGGATGAAAAGAATAATATCAGAATCGCTGACTTCGGCATGGCCTCCCTACAGGTGGGGGACAGTCTGCTAGAGACAAGCTGTGGGTGAGTATATGTGTGTGTGTGCGTGGGGGGGGAATTCACCCACAGGGAGAAAAAGTCTTTCTTCAAGTCATTTTTTCTTTATCCTCAGAGAAACTGATGACATTTCAATATTGTTTGAATTCAGACTCAGTAACTTCTCATTCTAAAGACTTGGATGAGATGGAAAAGTCACATGTAGTCTCATCTATGAGACACTGTTGGTTTGGATCTAGTTTTTATCTTGTTTCTGGTGGGCAGACATTTAGTTAATTTTTTTTAATCTAAATGTAGTCTTCGATATGTTATGTCTTTAAAAGAAAGAGCAACTTCCCAAGTCCAAAAGAATATTCAAAAAAATTATGCATACATTTTACAGAGAAATGTCTGTTTGCAATTAAAGGTGCAATATGTAAGATTTAGTGGGATCTATTATCAGAAATGGAGTATATTATTCATAATTATGTTTTCATTAGTGTATAATCACTTGTAACTGCGAATCATTGTGTTTTTATAAGCTGAGAATGAGCCCTTCATATCTACATAGGGAGCGGGTCCACTTCCACAGAGCCGCCACGTTTCTACAGAAGCCCAGAATGGACGAGCCAAACACTGGCTCCAGAGAGCACATTTGACATTTCATGTTTTTTACAAGTGAAAGCTTGAATCCAGCACAGGAAGGAGGAAGAAGAAGAAGAAGAAGAAGAAGAAGAAGAAGAAATTGTTTTATTCTATTTATATATCACAAATTTTTAGAAAACCTATCTAAAATAATTGAAATGTTGATTAGCCTAATGGTCGCTAAGATAAACAAAAAAAACGTGGTCGTGCATGTGCTAAATGCCACTGGGATGAAACTGCTGTTGTGAAACTGAGACTCTGCAGACAGAGATTATTGCACCTGAAGTCCATCGTAGGTGCTTTCCATGCTTGGAAAGGGAGGGGTGAGGGAGGGGTATTCAGTTGTTTGCACTCTGCAACCTCACCACTAGATGCCACTAAATCCTACATAGTGCACCTTTAAAGAATATTAAAAAATATATATATATATCACATGTACATTAGAGCACAGTGAAATTCTTCCTCTGCATTTTACCCATCTGGGGGGATGTGAGCACACATACCCAGAGCAGTGTGCTCACCCAGGGCGCAGTTGAGGGTTAGGTGCCTTGTTCAAGGGCACTTCAGCCATTCCTGCTGGCCCAGGGAATCAAACCAGCAACTTTTGGTCCCAAAGCTGTTTCTCTAACCTTTAGGCCATGGCAAAGATGGGTTTCGAACCCACACGTGCCAAGTACAATGGATTAGCAGTCCATCACCTTAACCACTCAGCCACCTCATCCTCATGAATAGGAAGTAATAAAATACTTTACAAATAAAAACGTGATTATTTGGTTAAACAAAGGAAAAGACAGGTCTGAAGAAGAACTGTGGCATGTGGCAAAAAACTTATAGCAATCTACCTGCTAATATAACACTGTGTGATAGTTTGTTTACTGCTGTTTATAGCATTTTTTTACTTAGTCATGATTTTTAAAAAAACATCTTTTCCGTTCATGTGTCCATGACTTTTTCTTTTGAAGAGATGAACTGGGATAAATGTCAAAAGATTTAACACAATTAATCTTTAAGACAATGGAAACATTTGGTAAAATCATACAATGTATACATGTCTTGGAGAAGCAACAACAACAACGAGTTTTATTTCTATAGTGCCTGTCACCAACCCAAGATGCTACCAACCAACAAACAAGAATAAGAGGAGATCTTATTTGGAATATTTATTTGTGTTTAATCTCTCTGCACGAAGCCACAAACCTGTCCATAATATACAGTAAAATAGGCATATTACTTATTAGGCACAGGAAAAAGCTTGGTAGAAGCAATTACACTGCAAACTAGAAGGGTACTCGGTAGAGTGCATACCTCCACCAAGCCATATATTAGAATATCCAGGTGTTTCCTAATCTGAAATATTGATCCGGATCCAAAATCTGGATCCTGCTCCGGCTCAATATCAAAATCAAATCATTTGAACCGAGGATAATACTAAAGCTGTACATGAAATTTCATCCAAATCCGTTCGCTACTTTTTGAGTTACATTGGGAGCAAACAAAAAATTCCTGTATCAGCGTACATATCTGGATCCTGGATCCACATGTATATCCGGATTTGCATCAAAATCTAATCAATTGTCATTGGCCCATGGCTCACCTTTCCTCCAAATTTCATCTAAATCCGTTCACTACTTTTTGAGTTACGTTGAGAATAGACAAACAAACAAACAGAGGCGAAAACATAACCTCCTCCAACAAAGTTGGCGGAGTTAAAAATATCTTATTAAATTAAACTATCATTGAATTTAGCATCCGGCATTATATGATTATGATAAGCTAAATCTAAAATCATTAAACCGCTTTCTTGACATTTCTTACTAATTTCATGCTTGAAATATTCTTGGTCTATTGGCATATCATTTTTCTAATTGAAAGCATTTATTCCTAGAAAGAAGCAAAATTACCTGCCAATAGAACATCATCCATAAACAGGCTAAATATTCTTAGATTCAATTTATAATATTCATAATTAGATCAGTTTGTCCACATTCAAGATATTTTCACTGACTAAGATATGATTGTTTGCATTGTATTCTGTTCTCTTTGTGTTTCTGTTGTCTACTCATATGGAGAATCTTTTTGCCCTTTTGTCTGTTCAAGAGCAATACATTTTAATGAGACTAAACTTGCCCCTTATAAAATTATTTTATTGTTGATAATCCTCCCATTTGTTGATGCTGATGTCAAATTTAGTAGGATGCAACATGGCATATATTCATTTGGATGTACATTTTTGAGACACTTTATCCTGTCTCTGTCTCAGATCTCCACATTACGCTTGTCCTGAAGTGATCAGAGTAAGTCACCATTAAATTCTATGACGTTCACCATTAAGTTGCCTATTTCTCTACCAGAACACAAATGCATGTAGTTTTTAATAGCAGTGCGTGTTGAGTGGTCCACATGCAATGCAGGAATCATCTCTGGAGGTTCTGTTTTATTCAGGGTGAGAAGTATGATGGTCGGCGAGCAGACGTGTGGAGCTGTGGTGTGATTCTGTTCGCTCTGCTTGTTGTAAGGACATGTTCTCTTTCTCTTGGTTTACAGCATCTCGCTTTTAGCATGTTGTACAGCTTTGTGTGCATTTCATGGTGATTGCACAGTCTGTGCGCATAGATCACACATAGATTACAGGCTGATGAACAATTATATATGCATGCACGTATTCCATCACATATTTCATCCATAATTATTGTTAATGCCCATGCAGGGTGCTCTCCCTTTCGACCACGACAACCTGCGACAGCTGCTGGAGAAGGTGAAGAGTGGAGTATTCCACATGCCTCATTTCATCCCACCTGACTGCCAGTCTCTACTCCGCGGCATGATTGAGGTGGATTCAGAAAAGAGGCTTACGGTGAAATTTCACTCCATTTGTTTGCTTCTCCTAATTAATAATTTTTAATTAGTTGGAAGCTAAATTATTGCCTGATAACTTCTGCCCAGCCTGTGGTGAATCTACAGATGGGTGACAAATTGAGTAAAACCTGGTGGCTTTGTTATGCTGTAGGGAGGTGGAGTGTGTCCGATCATATTTATCTTCCCAACCTCCAGATGGGTGTGGTCTCTTCCAGGATTACTCTACCCCCATCCACAAACTGAATGGTTTGATGAAGATGAAAATAATGTCCTTCACAGTCACCAGATATCAATCCAATCTCAATCCTGTGGGAGACTTTGGAATGAGCTCGATAAACCACTATTATCAAAACATCAACTGAAGAATTATTGTTTCGAAGAACATTGTTCATGCCTTCAGTACAGCCCCAGAGACTTGTAGGATCTGTGCCAAAGAGCGTTGATGCTGTTCTGATGAGTCATGGTGGCCCAACACTTTAATAAGACACTTTATGTTGATTTTTCCTTGAATTTGTCACCTGCCTATATAACGTCCATGAAATTCAGGAAGATTTTCTCTGAAATAGTAGATTGGTGAAGGGTTATAGGGCTTTATGGATTTGGCTGCTGCTCTTACACACTTGTTGCCTAAAGGTGAATTATTATAAAGCCTTTTTTCCTCTCAATTTGGTGATTTCCCACCCACTAGCATGTTTCCCCCTATCACACAACTACCAACAATTAGGGAGGGTGAAGGCTAGTCTTCCACATCTTTTTGAACTACTGCTGCATCACAGGGCAACTAAACACACTCAGACGGGAGCACTAATGGCTCTCTTCTGCATACATCCGCATACAATTTTACTATCTTGGACATCGGGCCATGGTAATGCTGTGTCTTTGTCAAGATTCAAATCTGTTGTCCCAGTATAAAGTCAGAATCCATCCAAGCTGAAAATTGATGGTTAAGGCTTTTTTGCTAAGGGGCCCCACCTTGGCATATTGCCAATCTTGTGATTTCATCTTGCAGCCTTCTGGCCTCTAATACAGATTCTTGACTGTGGAGTTACCACTAAATATGGCATCAAGTGGCATAAACCACACTTCCTTCACTAGGATTGAAACACAGTGACCACACCTTCTTCAATAAGACTGACACACAAGGGCCACACCTCCTTGAGAAGGACTGATAGACACAGAGGCCACACCTCCTTCACTAGGGTTGATAGACAGAGGCCACACCTCCTTCACTGGGGCTGATAGACACAGAGGCCCCTCCTCTTTTACTAGAGCTGATACATGCAGAGGCCACGCCTCCTTCACTTGGCTTGATAGACAAAGGCCACACCTCCTTCACGAGGACTGATAGAGGCCACAACTTCTTGAACAAGACTGACACACAAAGGGCACACCTCCTGCATTAGGACTGATAGACACAGAGACCACGCCTCCTTCACTAGGGCTGATAGACACAGATGCCCCTCCTCTTTTACTAGAGCTGATACATGTAGAGGCTCCGCGTCCTTCACTAGGCTTGATAGACAAAGGTTATGCCTCCTTCATGAGGACTGACACAAAGAGGCCACGTCTCCTTCACTATAGGGCTGATTGACACAAAAGCCGCACCTCCTTCACTAGGGCTAATAGACACAAAAGTCACGTCTCCTTCACTAAGGTTGATAGACACAGTGTATCCCTAATATTTTTCTGGTGTAAAGACAGGTTCTTGTGTTTAACGGTGGTGGTCTAGACCCTATTCAGAAATCTCGTCTTGTTACATCTATAACCAAGAACAATCTGGCAACCTTAGAGGTGTGTACAACACGTAGGTCATTTACATAACCTGAAATGAGGCACCCTGAAAATCGACTTCTCTGATTATATCCCCTTGTGTCCCTTATTTAGTGAATGAGTGAGGGTACAATTTCAGACAGAGCATGTGTTTTAGATGGCACAGTGATATTAAGATGTATTGTGACCAGTGAGATTCCAAAATTGTGACTTTTAGTTTTACAACTCTTTCATTTCCATTTGTGTTCATCACTGCAGTGCAGGCAAATTACAGCAAATATTAGTTCACCTTTCTTATTTTTACCCATAAGCACTTATAATCACAGCTGCATAGTACAATAAAATGGTGTTTCGGTCAGAAATCTACAGACAGATGGAAGAGTACTCTCATGTTTTGCTGTGTGTGTAAGCATTGCCTGTATAGCACACTTTCAGCTGCAGCGCCATCTGCTTGCAAACAGTCAATGCTAATCACGGCACTTCTCATTCTCTCCCCTGCAGCTAGAGCAAATCCAGAAGCACGCCTGGTATCTGTGAGTATTGATTGTTTCTGTCTGAACCAGTGTGGTCAATCCGTAGTGATGCATTTCAGCTGCATAGTGTGTATTTGTGCATTGCTCCATGTGTGAATGCATGTTTAATTATGAGCTCCTACTTTATAAGACCATATAGGTGTATATACTAGTAATTTTGTCTTTTCTTGCTCTTATACCAGAGCAATTTGCCAGCGATTATTTTTACATCATACTTTTATCCATTTAATACAAGTCAGTTCTTGTTATCGCTTATGTTATAGCAGCTATAAACAATCGTTCCCTCACCAACCTCACTTCATTCTTATTATTTAAGTTATTAAGACAAAAAACACAGCTTATCATGTGACTGAGAACCTGGAAAATGCAACCCTATCTGCCCTGAAGACTTTCCCTTTCTGGAAAGTGTATTTACTGTTACAGAGCACTGACACTGGAGACTCCTTCTTTAAATACTGAGCTAGAAGGGCACTCGGTAGAGTGCATACCTCCACCAAGCCACATATTATCAACATCAAATCAAGTCACTTGAACCTAGGATAATAATAAAGCTGTACACCAAGTTTCATCAAAATCTGTTCACTACTTTTTGAGTTATGTTGGGGAAAAGACAAAGAAATCCTGGATCCGCATACATATCTGGATCCTGGTTCCACATACATCTCCAGATTTGCAGCAAAATCTAATCCACTGTTCCTTGGCCCATGGCCCATCTTTCCTCCAAATTTCATCAAAATCCATTCACTACTTTTTGAGTTACGTTGGGAAAAGCAAACAAACGGAGGTGAAAATATGACCTCCTCCAACAATGTTGGTGGAGGTAATAAAATCTCCTTACATAAAGCATCACCATCTGACAAATGAGCCCTTTTCTGTTAATTAACACATTTTATAAACACATAAATTAATGCTTTTATTATTAGTCTTAAAATACACTTTAAGACTAATAATAAAAGCATTAATTTATGCGTTTAATACACAAAGTACACTTTAAGACTAATAATAAAAGCATTCATTTATGTGTTTATAAAATGTTAATTAACAAAAAAGGGCTCATTTGTCATATGGTGATGCTTTATGTAAGGAGATTTTATTACCTCCACCAACATTGTTGGAGGAGGTCATATTTTCGCCTCCGTTTGTTCACTACGTTTTGAGTTACATTGGGAAAAGTAAAAAAATTCCTGGATCCACATACATATCTGGATCCTGGATTGACATACATATTTGGATTTGCATCAAAATCTAATCAATTATTATACATACAGGACACTTTTTCGATGAAATAAAACATGTATTCTATTCCCTTCTAGCGGGTTTCATTAATTTGGTTTGATAGCATGCAATACTATTAGCATATCACTTATCCTATGTGTATTACATCACTCTACCCAATGGAGAATGAGTGTTGAATATGGTTTACGATATTGCATGGTTGT
>JAODTV010000006.1:9114800-9125387 GCA_025399955.1 Galeichthys feliceps
CCCATAGTCAGCTGGGATAGACTCCAGCTTGCCTGCGACCCTGCTCGGGATAAGCGGTTACGGATAATGAGATGAGATGAGACAATAAAATTGTTCAGTTTCAACATTTGATATGTTCTCTTTGTACTATTTTCAATGAAATATAGTGTTTCCATGATTTGCAAATCATCGCATTCTATTGTTATATACAGTTTACACAGCGCCCCATCTATTTTAGAATTGGGGTTGTCGAAGGAAACATAGACATGTTTAGACATGTACAGGTGTGCAATACCCAGATTTGTAGTCCAGCAACACCAGCCTACTCTATTGCAGCACGTATCCTTGCACAGTTAATTCAGTTCCTCATATTTGTATTTATAACAAGTTTTAAAAATTGTTGCTAAAATGGTAGCATGTGTCAGGATGTTTTTATACTTGCTTCCTTTCAGCCCTCAAACTAAAACTGCAAGTGATTAGTCAGCCTTTTTTGCACATATATGAACACTCCAAACAAATTCAGACCCCTCTGAAACGCTTCAAGCCCATGTTGTGGTTTGCTTAACCTTTGCATTGTGATCACAAAGCACTCCAGGTTCTCTTTGCCTTTTGCCCTTGTATATTAGCCCTCTAGGCTTGCCATTGTCAGATCGAATGCTCCAAGTGAAAGATACCAGTAAAGATGTGAGAACTCCAGAGAAACTATAGTGTGAACAGAAAGAGGACTGAGGCTCCATCAGGGCTGAAGTGGACCAGAAAGAGAACTGAATCATCTTTCAAATGAAGTCCCTTTTCTGTTGGTCCACTTTAAGAGGGCTGAGTTTGGTTTGTTTAATAAGGACTACATGTGAAAACATCTTCAGTTACAAAGTCATTTCCGCACTCTTCAGGTTAACATCTAACCTATCTTTTTGCAGTATTGCTTTGAATACTACTACTAATAATAGTGCTGATTGAAGGGCCTCAGCTCTGTAGTGCAGTATTCAGTTTTGACTTTTGAAGCTGCTACTGTGTCTCTCCAATGTTGCACCAAGCAAGATGTCCAGGCTTGTCAAGTCTTGTTAAATGCATAGCAACAAATCAAAGTGATGCAAGAATATTAAAAGGTTTACTACAGATGCAGTGTGAAATACGTTTTTAACGAACAAACACAAGGTGATCAGTGATTTTAGCCAAAGCCAATTTTTGCAAACCCACAAGCATTCTTATGAAATTCAAGGGAAAAGTTGAGCAGTGATGAACCAAATAATTAAGCCCCCGTGTTGCTGTCACAGCATTGTATGACATTTAACAGGTTCCTTTTCTTCACATGTAGTTGTGATATTTTCATTGCAGAGGTATCATCTTAGTAGTTTATTATAAAAATCCAGTTCCAGCAAACATACAAGTGTGCAAGCAATGTGAAAAAGATTGCCCACCTACCCTGAAAATTTGAAGCCAATCGGTGCAACCGCCTAGACGCTAGATTGTGGACACACAGACAGACAGACAGACAAACAAACAAACAATCGACACCGATTACAGTACCTTGCCGGACTCTGTCCCGGGCAAGGTAAAAATAAAGCGATATCCTCGTGCTGACCGATCTAATGGCCCGACGAGATCCATACCAATTCTCTCGAAGGGGGTCTGGATTAGAGGGAGAGTGTGCAAAGGCGCTTTTGGAGTGGCCGCGGGATTTACTAATTGGCATTCGCGGCACACCACCAACGAACGTCCCTGCAAATCCCTGGCCAATAGAACAAATCCCTAGCCATTATTCGGGCTAGTGTCTTATCCTGCCCCAAGTGTCCGGCCATGGGATTAAAGTGAGCCGCATGGAACACGAGTTCCCTACGGCTCTTGGGGATTAACAATTGTGTTAACTGTTCACCGGTTTGAGTGTCCTGCACCACTTGATACAACCTATCCTTAATAATAGCGAAGTACGGGAAGGCAGGTGTCGCATTTGGCTGGAGAGTTTGACCATCGATTACTCTCACTTGGTCAAACGCATGACGCAGAGTCTCGTCTCATGACTGCTCTAACAGGAAATCCTCGAGGGAATCCCTGAGAGAGGGAGGAGGGGCGAGCTGCTCCTCACTCCTCGTGTCAGCTTGACGTGGTGCTGACATAGACGGCTCTGTGACAACTTCCCCAGTCAATGCCACACCGGGATCTCCCCGTGATGCATTATTGCAGGGCCCACCCTCTACTATATGCTCCATTAATCCTCTGAACCCTGGCCAATCAGTCCCCAAAATCAGCGGGTGGGTAAGATGCAGATTAACCACTGCCTTTAAACTATGTTTTTGTCCCCGAAATAGAATGTGGACAGACACTAATGGATAATTGTGAACATCCCGTGCACACACAAAACCTTCACCACTTGTGCTCTCCCCAGTGCCTCACCTTACACCAGGCTTTGGTGGATTGAGGTCTGATTACAGCCAGACTCCACCAATGCGTGATACGTATCCCCTTGGACACTCACCGGTATACGATACGCTCTGGCCTGATCGGGGGCGGTCTCTGGCGTGTCGGGGATCCAGACCACGGCTCCCACCTCCATCGCGGGACACTGACCCTGGTGATGCCTGGGCTCCCTGCAGTGCCGGCATACCAGCCCAGACTTCACCTCTGCACCAGTGTTATGGGCATCACTCACCTGGGGGGGAGAAGACAGACATGGAAGGGGAAGACGGGAGGACACCGTAGGTGCAGCGGGCCGGCTGGGGGGGGAGCCGGCCCCTATCTCCGTGGTGGGGGAACCGGGCGGGGATAGGAAGAGGAGGGAGGGGGTGAAGGAGAAGGAGTGAGAAAAAGAGAAGAGGCAACGCATCCACCTGCCATGGGAACTGCCGTCAGATGGTCCTCTGCCAACTCGATGGCTTGATCCAGCAACACCTGCTGATGACACTGGACCCACTCCGCCATTCCTTCCAGAAGACGTGCGATGAACTGCTCCATTGTCACCAGATCAATGATCCCCTTGGCATCGCGGTCGTCCGCCCTCAGCCACCATCGGCAGGCGTCCCGGAGCTGTTGGCCAAATGCAAACGGCCAGCCGGCCGACCTCCTCCAATGTCAGTGTCCGGAAGCGCTGACGATGTTGTTCCGGGGAGCGGCTGACACGCTGCAGGATGGCTCGCTTGAGGTCCGCATATACAAGCTGGCTGTCGACGGGGAGCTGCTGCGTGGCGAGCTGCACCTCGCCAGTCAGTAATGGAAGTAGGCGTGCCACGCGCTACTCGACCGGCCACCCCCACGCTTCAGTCGCTTGCTCGAAGAGGGCAACGAAGGCTTCCGGATCATCATGCAGCCCCATCTTTGTGAGGGTCACATGGGGAGGGTCTGCTGCGGTGGCGGTCGAGGACCCCGCCGACACAAGCAGGTGCCGGAACGCCTGGTGATCTTCCTGCTGGGCCAGCATCAAGGCTTCAAAGCATTGCTCCTGCTCCTTTTGGAGGGCAATCAGCGCTTGATGCTGGTTTTGTTGGACGGTGGCGGGGCATGGATGAGGTCCTTGAATGGGGAGGACTCCATGGGTGGTTTCCTTCAGTATCCCGGCTTTCGGCACCACTGTAGTAAGCCCTGATGTGGGTAGAATACTGAAGCACGGCAGGCGGGAGATGATGTTCACACACTTTATTTTCAAGATTATCGCTTTTCAGCTTCATTCATTCGCTCGCTCGCTCACTATCCAGACACACACGCACTTGTTCTGGTCGGGAGAGCTCCCTTCTCTTCGCTCTCTTCCTCCTTTTCTACTCTCCGCCATCACTGCAAAAACACACACACACACACACACACACACACACACAACATTCATTGTCAACAGGTGCATTGACTTTGCCACTCACCTTCCCCGACCCCGCCCTCCATTCACAAACCAACGCTTGGCCAAGCCCCCACTGCCATAACAAACAATAAGTAATGAAGTCCGCAGTCAAGTTAACAATACGTGTTAATGCCATAAAACAAAGATTTAACGAGGCTTGCTTATGTGTCAATCACTAACAATTATTGTGAACGTTGATCAAAGGATCAATTAAAGGACAAAATGACTGCTGATATCGCTAAAGTTAACACCTAGTTAAAGCGCACCGGTGGCGTTTTTATGTCCCCTGCTCAGCTCCGCAGCACGACATAAATGACATCATCTGTGATTTGTAACATATGAATAAACTGGATGTTAAAGATTTAGACAACATAGCGAGTCAGTGGGTGGACACTGACAACGATACACTGGTATCTTTCCATAACAGACAAAGAAATCATCGCCTCAGTTCGTGATCCTTTAACTCACTCAGTGAACTGCAATAGTGACTCCGAAGGAGAAATTTGTGATAAGAAGAATGTGCCTAAAATTTTGCATATAACATGAGTGTTTGGTGTGACAAGTGGGTTCAGTGTGATCCAGTTCAGTATTATGAACTTTTCAGTATAACAAACTATTTGGACGTTCCCCAAGGAGTTCGTTAAAGTGAGGTTGCAGTGTATCTCCAAAAGTGAAATGGAAGAAATTTGCATTTAAAAATTGGATTATGACTGCAACACAAGAGTGTGGCAGACATTTTTACAGCCAGTACAAGATTACAAGCTGAATTTTATCAGACTGGAAACTTGGCTATCTCAGAGCTTGATCAATGTAAAATCAGTTAGCTTGCAAGATTTTAGAAATTTTGAGCTAGATCGATTGTTTCTTACCCAATATGATGTCTGCAGGAATTTAGTCTAGATAAGACTAAAAAGTAAATAAAAACATTTCCACTTTTGTTTTGCTGAAATATATTTATGGTTCTTTAAAATTAAAGTGTCAAAATATGTTATAGATGGAAGAACCTTTGAGTGAAAAAAACAAACAAACAACCAAAACTGTTGACCAAAACTTGTTTTTTCTCGGGCTGTTTTTGACATCTGATGGGTTTTCCCATGTCATAAGCAAATATACGTAATTAGTGTTTTTTGTTTTTTTTAATAAATATATGCCGTACTGATTATAGCAAGTTAAAGTAACAAAATAAAGTCACTAAGAGACATTGTGTGACACATATATGAAAATGTTCTAATGTTGTACTAAATTCCAACATAATAAAAGCACAAGCAAGAAATACATAAGAAATAAATACGTGCCAAGCAATCTCCAGTATACACTATACGCAGTTATGCAAGGTTATGAGATCAACAAAAAGTATGTGGCCCCTATTCATGCCCTCTCCATGCTGCCATGCAAGTGACTATATTCCCTTTTAGCTACAGTCAACCGTAAGCATGTTACCAGACCATCTTACACTAAACACAAAATACATGGCTCTAACACTGACTTTGTTGTTTGCTGATTTTTCACTGTTGTGTCTGTACAGGGTTACCTCACAGGCACTGTAGGAAGATATCTCAGACCAGAGGTCACAAACAAAGAGGCCCAAAATGTGCAACACACCATACCAATCAGTAAGGATCATAAGGAGTTAAACATCAAGGAAGAAGAAAAAACTGAAACAAAGCCAAGTGAGAGAAAGACAAGAGAAGATCTGCAGTCTCCCAGAATTACAGTGCGCACCGCTGCTGTTCAGTGGGAAAAGGGGAACATTGCTCATGATCATCATGAAGTAAAAGACAAGAGCAAACACACTTGTGCTAGCTCAGAGGGCATAGACAAGAAATCACAGACAAAGAATGATGATGAAGAAACGTTGGATAATAAAAGTGAGTCAAGAAGAATTCATGGTACCCAATTTACTGAACAAGAAGATTCACCTGCTTATGTTGATACAGATGTAAAGAACCAAGAAAGAACATTTTCTGGAAGTGAGGAAGCTGATCTAAATGTTGAGAGGAGTGAAACCATTCAGGAAAAGACAAAGCAACCATTAGAGGAAGAAGAAGAGAATATCATGAGGAGAGAGTTTGATGAAACTGAAGAACCAATTAAATGTGAGTTTACTGACCAGGGTTTATTAACAAAGGAATCTGATCAAAATGTTGAGAGGAGGGCAAACAGCCAGGAGGAGAGAAGGAAATCCAAAGAGGAAGAGGAAGGTGTTGAATTTATGAAAAGAGAGAATGATGAACCTAAAGAAGAACCATTTAAAAGTGAGTCTATTGTCCAGGGTTTACTGACAAAGGAATTTGATCTAAATGTTGAGAGGAGTGAAAACATCCAGAAACAGAGAAGAAAACAGGAAGAGGAAGGCATTGATGAAATAATGAGGTGTGAGAATGATGAAACTGCAGAACTGACTAAAAGCAAGTTCACTGAGCGAGGCTTGGTGGCCAAGGAAGCTGATCTAAATGTTGAGAGGAATGAAAATGATCAGGAGCAGGTAAGGAAATCTGAAGAGGAACAGGAAGGTGTTGATGAAGTTATGAAGAGAAAGGATGATGAAACTGAGAAAGAACCAATTAAAAGGGAGTTAATTGAAGAAGGATTACTGGCCAAGGAAGCTAATCTAAATGTTGAGAGGACAAACAGCCAGGAGGAGAGAAGGAAACCTGACAAAGAAGAAGAAGAAAGTGTCAATGAAATCTCAAGAAAAGAGTATGATGAAATTGAAGAATCAACTAAAAGTGAGTTCACTGAAGAAGGCTTACTGGCCAAGGAAGCTGATCTAAATGTTGAGATGGATGAAAACAGTCAGGAACTGAGAAGGGAATCCAAAGAGGAAGAGGGAGGTGTTGATGAAATTAGGAGAAGAGAGAATGATGAAAGTGATGAACCAATTAAAAGTGAATCTATTGACCAAGGCTTATTGACAAAGGAATTTGATCTAAATGTTGAGAGAAATGAAAACAGTCAGGAGCAGAGAAAGAAATCTGATAAAGAAGAAGAAGAGGAAGGTGTTGATGAAATCTTGAAAAGAAAGTATGATGAAACTGAAGAACCAATTAAAAGTGAGTTCATGGAAGAACGCTTATTGGCCAAGGAAGCTGATCTAAATATTGAGAGGGATGAAAACATTCAGGAACAGAGAAGGAAACAGGAAGGGGAAGGTATTCAAATTGTGAAAAGAAAGGATGATGAAACTGAAGAAGAACTGATTAAAAGTGAGTTTATTGAAGAAGGCTTACTGGCCAAGGAAACTGATCTAAAGGCTGAGATGGATGAAAACAGTCAGCAGTTGAAGAGGAAATCCAAAGAGGAAGAGGAAGGTGTTGATGAAATTGGAAGAAGAGAGAATGATGAAAGTGATGAACCAATTAAAAGTGAGTCTATTGACCAAGGCTTATTGACAAAGGAATTTGATCTAAATGTTGAGAGGAGTGAAAACATCCAGGAGCAGAGAAGAAAACAGGAAAGTGGTGATGAAATTGTGAAGAGAAAGGATGATGAAACTGAAGAAGAACTGATTAAAAGTGAGTTTATTAAAGAAGGCTTATTGGCCAAGGAAGCTGATCTAAATGTTGAGAGAGATGAAAATAGTCAGGAACAGAGAAGGAAAGAAGAAGAAGGTGTTGATGAAATCTCAAGAAAAGAGTATGATGAAATTGAAGAACCAACTAAAAGTGAGTTCATTAAAGAAGGCTTACTGGCCAAGGAAGCTGATCTAAATGTTGAGATGGATGAAAACAGTCAGGAACTGAGAAGGGAATCCAAAGAGGAAGAGGAAGGTGTTGATGAAATTAGGAGAAGAGAGAATGCTGAAAGTGATGAAGAACCAATTAAAAGTGAGTCTATTGACCAAGGCATATTGACAAAGGAATTTGATCTAAATGTTGAGAGGAATGAAAACATCCAGGAGCAGAGAAGGAAAGAGGAACAGGAAGGTGTTGATGCTATTATGAAGAGAAAGGATGATGAAACTGAGGAAGCACCAATTAAAAGTGAGCTTATTGACCAGGGCTTATTAACAAAGGAAGCTGACCTAAATGGTGAAAGGCAGGAAAACAGCCAGGAACAGAGAAGGAAACAGGAAGAGGAAGGTGTAGAAATAATAAGAAGAGAAAATAATGAAACTGAAGTAGAACCAATTAAATGTGAGTTAATTGAAGAAGATGTACTGGCCAAGGAAGCTGATCTAAATGTTGAGAGGAATGAAAACGATCAGGAGAAGAGAAGGAAATCTGAAGAAAAAGAAGAAGAGGAGGAAGGTGTTGATGAACTCTCAAGGAGAGAGTATCATGAAACTGAAGAAGAACCAATTAAAGACAAGTTTATTGACCAAGACCCTAAAGAACAGGCAAATATGCATGATATGGGAGATACAGCAGTGGTCCAGGTGGTCTCGGTGGAGAAGATAATGGAATGTATTTATGATCAGGATATAAATGAGCTAAATGTGGTAGAACAAAGCAATCAGGGAAAGACGGAGCATGAAAATGAAGGGAGAAAATCACAAATTGTAGACGAAGTTTTGTTTATGGAGCTGGCCTCAACATGGGAAGGGAAGGACCCTTTAAAGGACGGCCTCAAACCGGAGGTAGAAATGACTAAAAATGCCACACTGTTGCAAGAAAAGGAAATGATTGAAGTCGACAATGAGGAAACAAAGCAAGAGACTGTGGGAAAAATGAAAGATGGATATCATGAAGAGTTCTCAGCATGGGAGCAGTTCACAGGCACTGACATTGTTGAAGAACAGAAGGTTTGTGACACAGGAATGAAAGAAACTTTGAAACAAATTGAAGTTATTGATAGAAATGTGGCAACTGAATGCGAACTACAGGAGATGGAACAGATAGAAAATGCAGATATGGACAAAAATGAGTCTGAACCCAACAGGATGTTTGAAGATGAGGGCAATAATTTGACTGTTACAATGAAATTGCAGAACTTAGAACAAAGTAAAGAGGAAAAAGTCACATCAGAGGTGGCCCTGAATGTAGATCTCGGGCATTTAGCTGATAAAGCTCATGATCACTATAGTTCACAACAACAAGTGATGGTGACTAAACAAGAAGTTGAGGGTGTCATTACACGACCAGAAACAAGGACAGGAAACCAACTGGAAACTGTTGAAACCACATCAAAATTCAGAGCAGAAACTGCTGCAGTGTATGTAAAGAAATCAGCTGAGAGCGAGACTAGCTCGCATGAGCAGCCCATCGATAGAGAAGAGGTGGCTGGACAGGAAATAATGGGCCAGTGCTTCCTTGAACAAGGGTTTTTGCTAGAAGAATCAGCTAATCCAAGAATAAATGAATTAAGTTTCCTGGAAGCACCTTTTAGTGAAATAAAGTCAGTTCCTCTCGAGCAAGTAGATGAAACAGCAGTTGAGTCTGTTGATGAAATGCAAAGTTCTTCACTGCAGGAACTGGATGAGTGCTCCCGTGAAGCTGAACTAAATGTGGAAGCAAAGTCCAGCTCGCCGAGTAAAGTAACAGGAATGAGCAAAGGTGAACTGAAATGCAAGCAAGCTCAACCCGAATGTGAAATTTCTCTTGTGGAGAACACTTGTGATCAGTCAATTCTCAATGAGACCCCATTAGAGGAACAGATAAATCAGGGTGAGTGCACAGCACAAGATTCAGCTGCTGAAGCTTCATCACATAGACTTCAGATTGGACTCTCACAAACTTTGTACTTACCAGACAGGCAATCAGAACAGGAAACGCTGGAGATGCAGAGAGATTCACAGAAAGATACAGAGGAACAACAGAGGACTGATGAGGCAGAGACTGGATTATTAGATGAAATAAAGGATGTCACATCCTCTTTGGGAGTCTTGGAGGAAATAACGAGTGGATTGACAAAGGAATCAGAGGATAGTGAGTGGGAATTATTGAGAGAAATGGAGGATCATGAAAGAAAAGAGCAAAAAAGTGAACTTGAAAGCCATGAGGAAACGTCAGAAGGCAACATGAATGTGGAGTTACTGAATGACACATGGGAATGTGAAAAAGAATCAGTAGCAGAAACGACAGGTATTGAAACCATGGTAGTTTCAACAGGTGGGGAGATGGAGTCTGTGAAAAAAATGGAAGAACCTATCACAGAGGACGAAAAAGATAAGTGTCATCTCGTCTTTTTTGAATCGGAGGCATCAAAGGAAATTAGCAAAGAACATGAAGAAGTTGAACATGGAGAATCAGTAGTAGACAGTAAGGAGGACTTAAAAGAAAGAGGCAGACCTGGACTGAAGAGAGGGTTCGAAAAAATGGCGGGAGACGATGACAAGGATAAACCATCTGTATTAACAGAGCTTTTACTTCCATTACAGGTAAAATACTGATTAATGCACTTGAAGTAACATGTATTGATCATTTCTGGAATTTGTATTTGAGTTCACTGCAGCTGTTTTTTTGTTGTTGTTTTTTTCACCATTGTAGACTTCATCCTTGGACTTTACAGTCCAGAAGTCGAAGATCGCTGTGAAAAACCCTCTTGTTCGACCCCCTAAAGACCCTCGCACACTTATAAACATGGCTTCTGTAGAACCTTTGACTCCTCCTCATCCTTCACAGAGTCGTATAGAAGGTGCATCTGGACCAAGCAAAGGTGTGATTGGATTCCAACTCCCTGGTGAGTTGATAAATCTAAAGTCAGGCAAATTAACAGTTATTCCACGAAATTGAGTCGTACATGAGCTGATAGCCGACGAGGTGCGTAGCCCCAAGTTGGCTATAAGCCATGTACGATGAGATTGAGTGGAATAACTTTTATTCTATCCACATTCACTGGATTTTGAG
>JAODTV010000006.1:16219999-16231935 GCA_025399955.1 Galeichthys feliceps
TCCTGCTTGTAATGCGACAAAACAGGACAAACACCAAGGGGGATGAATACTTTTGCAAGACACTAACGTGGAATAATAATTAAAAAAAAGCAAACCAATAAGTTACAGTCAGTTAGATTTTTGGGCAAGAATGACAGTCTTTTATAGAGCTGCGACTCACAGTGATGAGGAATAACACAAAGATTTTTGCCCAGTGAGGAGGTTTTAGCCATAGCTTATAGTGCATGTGTAGCATCTCTGTGAAGTCTGAGGTATGATGTTTGTAACGTACCCTGCTGTTTACTGTCTAGCAAAAGAAAATAATGCAGATACTTACTTGTGGCATTTTTACCGTCTCTGCTGACCCATTTCTTTAATAGCATGAAACTCTGAGCTGTCAACGAGTTGGGGTTCTCCACACGGATGTGATTTATCTCATCAACCGAGAAATCCATTTCTCTAGCCATCTCTGCAACACATTAAAAATACATTATCATTCTGTCTCTCTTCCAGACGCATGTACATAATACTGCAGTGCAGGCGGGTCAGGAGAGTGCAGACGGTACTGCCTACTGATCACACCCAGAACCATTCTGCGCAAACAATGCCAACAAAAAAAAAAAAACACCACACCTGCCATATTTACTCAATATAAAGCTGCAGGTCAGCAAACAGCACCGTCAAATATTCATTTTTGAAGTTTAACAGTTTCCAATAAATAAAAGGTAGAAACATTGCCTCGGATTGTTTCTCTTACCAGTCCAACTTAGGCCAAGATGATCAGCCACTATAGCCATTCGCAGGTCTGTCCTCTCGCAAGGACTCTGAGGGCCTATTAGTAAACAAAAAAAGACGCAATAAATAAATTCGGTAACAAATACAATTTAACATAATAAAAATGAGAAAACTGGTATAACCTTTTCCCCAGAAATGAATAAAATTTTGGATATTTTGCGGAGAAAAGAGGACAAATGCAATGTTTTAAGGCATCTGGTTAATAATTTGTCAGTGGTGTTAAAGAGTAAGTTTGCAAAGAATAATTTGCTACCAATCTATAATTCTTCTTCCAATCAAAACAAAACCAAAAACCTCACTGGATACATGATGATGAACAAGACTCACGAATGAACAATGGACAATTGTTTCAAATGCTTGAAAATTTTCTGCAGAAGACCAAAAGTCAAATAATTCATATAAGCTACTGCTACTGCTTAGCACTCTGCATAGGCGACAATCTGTCTAGCGCCCCTCTGATATTAGCATGCTACAGTAAAACTGACTACATTATATAGGGTGAAATCATAATAAGAGACACAAGTACACAAAGAGAGAAAGATGGAAGTGACAGAAAAGACATCTACAGTTAAATCACGCCACAAGCAATCACAATGGATCATGCAACTAAGATCATACAAGTGGAAAATTTTACAAACTAGGCTCGATTTCCACGCTGGGGGCCACATGAGACCCAGCACCCTGACTGCCTTCACTTCCACTCGTCCTCTTACTCCTCCTCCTCCTCCTCCTGTCTCTGCCGGCCTGCTCAACCTCTGCTCTCACGTCTCTAGCAGACCTGGATGTAGTAGTGGAGGGCTGGGATGCTTCTGACAAAGAGGTGTTCCTGGATGTGCTCCTTTCTTCTTCCTTATCATCTCCCTGCATCTTTTTGTCTTCATCGGCATGGCAGTCCACAAGCTTTACTGTTTCACTAGCCTTCGACTTAGCAATTTTGCCCATGGCCTGCACCTGCTTCTGGCTTGTCTTACTTTTTGATGCGCTTGGAGAGTCTGTCTTGGATGTACTTTTAGCTGCTAATACCTGAGTTCTTCTTTTCTCTTTCACTAATGTCCTTGTCCTACATTTTTCTATTGAAGAAGAACTAAGAGGATCTTTTTTAACATTCAATACCGGGATGCGAGATTTAGGCTTCACAATCGGGAATGGATCTAGTCTTTTGCTGGGCACTCGTTTGATTTCTTTCTTTGATAGCTGTAAACTTATACCTGCACTCCTATCGCCTTTTGTTGAACGGGGTTCCAGTACTGGCAACCTAGATTTTAGTGGCTTTCTTTTCACATCCTTGCATTGTGGAATTATTTTTTCTTTGTTCACAGCATGACATTGAGGAATTACATTTGCCTTGTTTGTATCATTGCTCTCTTCTCTCACTAAATCAGGGTCTGTTTTGTGTAAATCCTCTGGAATATGCTTAATGTAGCTGGACTCGGGATGTGCGTGCTGAAGCGGTTCTATAGTGCTGTACTGTATATACTTATTTGCAACACTGGAGGCCTGTAGATTATTGTTATTATTGCAGTTCTGTGTCTGGACACATTTCTGCTCTGTCTTTGATAAATCTGTCCTTTGCTCGTATTGGCTATCTGTACTCGTTTCTGGTTTCAAGCTTTCTGAAGCTAGTGATGTTTTAAGTGTCAAACTGTCCCAGTCCACACACACCAAATCCTTATTCTCACCCGAGGTGTCTTTGACTCCTATCTTAAAAGAGGAACACAAATTAGAACTGACTTCTGAATATGAGGGTGGCTCCATAATGTTGTCATGAGATGGAGTGTCCGAGCGATCAGAGCAAATCTGAATGATATTGTATGAGATTACTGAGCTGTTATCCATCTTAACCTGTGCATGCTCTACTTGCTGTGGTTGTGATGTGACTACACTTGGATTTGTGACCCCTTCCCTTTTATTCCCAGGTCTCCGTCCATATAAATGCTCACCAATCTGGAAAAACTGCAGCCTCTCTTCAACAAAATCCCGTTTGCTCATGTCAATTGCACCACTGCGGGTCATCTCAAACATCTTCCCTTCATGGAAGGGGAATGGGTTAGGTTCACTAGTTGGTGTGCTTTCATCAGTTGGAGTTCTTGCAGGAGTCGTGTCGGGAGTAGTCGCTTGAGACTTCTCATCTATAGCTAGCCCGAAAGGCTTGGGCTCATCATCTTTAATTCTAGCATCAACAACTTCATCGTCTCCTCCTTTGCTTGACCAAGGATCAAAGTCCAAGCCTTTTGTTGCAACAGTTTTAAATGGAGTATTAAACTCTTCCTCAAGCTTGTAGCTAAAGTAAGTGTCAGTCAGTCCTTCTTCCTTTGATTGCATGTTGTCCGTTTCCTTGTCTTTTCCATCTTCAGCTTTGTTAACAGAAGGGTCACTCTTAGCATTTGCCTTTTTGTACTCCTCAGTTGGTGATTCCTCTTCAATTACTTCTAGTTTACTTTGGCTGAAAGAACGATCACTCGGCCTAAGCATGCTTTCTGATGCCCAAATGTCTTTTCTGTTGTCGCTGGAAAATCCAAATGGTTTTGTATCATGTTCATGAAGGTCATCATCCTCATCCTGAAAGTCATATCCATCCAGAGAATCAATCTCCGTGGCATCTGTGTCATGAGAGAACTCGGCAGTTGTTGCTATTGAGCAGTCTGTAATAGATTGATCATTGCCATTTTGTTCATAGTCATTATCTTCTGCTTTGTCATTACCATTTATCCCAGATTCTTTATGATTGCCATTTCTGTCAGGTTTTTTGGGTTTGGATTCCTGCTCGTGGTCCTGCTCCTCAATTTTAAAGGTATATCTCTTGACAGGAATGGGTTGAAATACTGATTCATCTTCACTTGAGTCACTGTCATTAGCTCCTGGAGGCACAGGGGATGGAGGCTGGACTCTAATTATGGGCTCAGCAAGTAGATGCTTATCATGCTCCTCCTGGAGGTTCACCTCCATCAAATCAGTGTCCATCTCTAAGGAAGGCCTGGACCCTTTTTTCTCTGTTTGTGATGAATCAGGGTCCAAGGGAGGAGGAGGAGGAAACTCTATGTAGGCAACCCGTTTGTCTTTACTTGTCTGTCGGGTATCCTGACACCTGTTTGCTGGCATGGTGTGTCTGAGCTTTTCTGGGGCAGGTTCTTTAAATGTAAATGCTTTGCCTTGCTCTGAATCCTCTGATTCTTCTGAAACTTCAGCTATTGGACTAGCACTGCCTGGTATGAATGCCATGAAACATTCAGGGGTTCTTGAGGTAAGATCATAACTGACTTCTTCAGAGCTAGGTGTTTCTGGGGTCATGGGACTTTTCCCAGAACTATCAAGAAAGGATATCTGTTCTAATGTGTCATCATCTGGGCTACCCTGAGGGGATGTCGGCTGTCTCTGTTTGACTGTGTAAATTGTTCGGCTCTCTGAACTGACTATTTTCCTGACAGATCCATTTGCCCCTCCTGCTAAATCTTTGTCACCTTGTTTTCCTACTTGTACACTGACATAAACTGGTAATGTTTTCAGTCCTTTGAAACTTTCTCTGGTGGTGACCGTGGTAACCTTTTCCACTGCACTAGTATCACTGTAGTTGCCTGAACTTGGATCTTTGAAACCACCACCCTCTGCAGAGCCTTGAAAGGCCTTTGTTACAGCCTCTTCCCTAGACAGTTCTGAGCGACCCTGAACTCTCGTTTTAGCTAAGGTAGGTATATGTGACGGACTCTTTTCCAGTTGTTTAACAACTGTATCTTGTTTTGCTTTCTTTGCTTGATCAGTATCAGGAAGACCGGATGACATTCTCACAGGAATTTGTGATTCTATGATCTTTTTTTTAAGAGTCTTGATTTGTGTATCGTCACTGTCAATGTGGTTAGTTTTTGATTTCAATTCTGCTTTTATCTCTTTTACAAGTAACTCATTTTCAAAATGCTGCCTGTTAAGGTCAACACCGATTGTGCTCTGCTTGTCAATACTACTAGCGTCTTTTAACGAATTACGGATTTGTTCCTTACCACTTTCAATAGTTCTGATTTTATTGCCGTCACCAAGTTTTTCATCTGTTGGCTTACTGACCTTTTCAAACTGTGGCTTGCGCAAAATGGTGTCGGGTGTTTCAGATGAACATGATGCAATGCCAAATTTACTAACAGGTGAACTTTGCCCAGAGGTCACTTTACTTTTATCACCCTCTGCAGATTTGTTCAGAGGCTTTCCTTCCTCTGTAGTATCTACCTTTGAGGCCTTTGAGCCAGCAAAAAACTGGTACACGGGTAACTTGCTTTCTTGAAGTTTTTTCACAGGTGGTTTTGATTGTATACTTGGGATACTTTTATCTTGATTTTGGACCTCTGTTTCAAATTTTAGCCGAACAGAGCTCACTCTGGAAGTCTTAACTTGAACTGGGGGAGAAATATCACCTGTCTTTGACTGCCAAGCACTGTTTTCCTGTTTTGATTTGTCCTCGTTTAAGCATGACTGCACATGCCTCTCTGGGCTGCTTGGCAAACTAGTGCTTTTTCTTTCATTCATGCTACCAAACAATTTCTGTCTCCCCTTATCCCATTCATCAGAGCTCATTTCAGTTTTTGGCTTTGTTTTCTGAGGACTACTGCACACTGAGCTTGGGCCTGACCGTGTCTCTCTGAAGTCTCTCATGGGAACCTTTTTCTCAGGGGACTGAAGCTCATCATTTAGCTTTTCTGTTTTGTCTCTAAAAAACTGTGAAACTTCACTTAGTTTTTCTTCGGCCTCTTTAACAGTTTGGTCAACACGATCTTCATATATGAGTTTGTCTCTATTTCTGTCTTGCTTATCTTGGGTGAAGCGCATCCTGACTGTATGTTTGGGGCTGCCAGGTTCTGTTGTATAGTGCAACACCGTCAGCTTATCATACTGATCTTTATGGAAAAATCTGTCGGATGTGTCCCTTGCTGGCCTGAAAATGGATTCTTTTTTGGAGCCATAAATTCCTTCTGCTCCTAATTCAGGAGTGATGCCGTTTCCCTGGTTAATGACTAAATCCTCAGTATCAGACTGTGCTGTGTCTAATTTTTCTGAAAGAAGCATTTTCTCAGCAAATCTATACGACTCTCCCCTCAGCTCAGACAATTCATCGTCATGATATTCAATGGACTGCTGGCTTAGGAGTTTAAAAGCTTTATAGGAGTCATCAGCAGCGAGCTGAGCAGAACTGGGTCGACTTTCCTCCTCTTGAGGAACAGGTGTATTGACTCTAGAGGTTTCTAAGAAAGAGGGCACTGTTTCCTCAGTAGTAAACAGTTCATCATCTTGCAGGGCCCCAAAATCACCGTCAACTCTGTTAGAAAGTTCCTTCAGACCACGGCTGCCTTTGCTAACATACTCGGGGTGTTTCTTTGTCTCTCGGATTATTACCTCTGTTGGGTCTGTTGTGTTGCCTTTCTCTATGTGAACCTCGATTATTCTTTCAACTTTTGGTTTTGTGTCCTTGTCAAGGAACCGTGGTGTTAATTCATCTCCTTTGATAGAATCCTTATTAGCCTTGTGTTCAAATAGCCCAGCCAATTCTTTGGAAGGATCTCTCCCTGATTGGAAAGCTTTCATTATGTCTCGAACTGACATGGTTTCTTCAATTCTGTCAGAGCCTGCCTCTTTCAACTGGGGTTTGTGGTAGACCATTCTGGTTGTGGTGGTTATATGAGTTTCCTCTTTCAGACACATACTTTTGCTCATTACAGAATCATCTTCAGAACTGACTTTCATCTGGAAGGCCTTTACTTTATCTTTGATGGAGCCAGCAGCTGACTCCGGTTCAATGCAAGCAGGTGACTGCATGGCGGCAGCTTCTTCCAATAGGGGCTCACAGGCCTCCTCAGGATGTTCATAGCTTCTGATGACATGAACAACCTCTGTTCTGGTTTCTGTTATGACTGGGGGAATAGGGACATCTGAAAAGAGAGGTTTGGGTCCTGTGCTCTCTGCACTTTGCGGAGCCGAAGGAGTTTTTTCACTTCGGGTTTCAAAACCACTGTCTGAGAGTGGGCTTTTATCCTGATCATGGGAAAAGTCATCAGGGGATTCCAAAATTGCATCGGTACCACTGTATGAATCGGTTAATTTACATAAATCTTTCTCTGAAGGAGAGGTGCGCATGCCTGGAGGTGGCATTTTGAGTTTATGCTCAGATTTGAAAGTACGTTTCTGTTTTTCCTCCCCCTCCTTCATTTCATTATATTTGCTCTTTTCACCAGCAATTTTTGAAAGTGAACTAGCACCAATGTCATTCATTAAGTAGTCAACCACCTTGGCTAAATTCAGATCTTTGTCTTGCACTGACTGTGGTCTCATTGGGAGGCTGGATTCAAATGCACGATGAGATTTCAGGACACTCTGTTGAGCCTCTTGTATTTCATCTTTAGAGAACTCTTCCCACTCATCCTCAGATGCTTTGTCCTTAGTGCATACTTTTGTCTCTTTCAGTACATCCTTACAGAGGATTTCACTGACTTTCACAAGATCTTCTTTAACTTTTTCAACTAAACTGAAAGGTTCCTCATCTTCCATTTTAGATTCCTTGGTAGCCTGGGACTGATATGACTTCGATACATTAGCAGCATCAGTTTGCAATATGGCAGTCATTTTTATAAGACCCTCTTTCATGTCTGCTACGTCCCGCAAAATATCTTGACTTGATGACATTTGTGAGGCAGTGGCTGACTTAAATGCTGCTGATGGGATAAAGAGTTGGGGTTTTGAGGGCTTAGATCTGGGAGTAAATGATGGTGTTTGAGTGGTTGTGTGAGATGCAGTTGATACTGTGTCTAATAACTTCTTTTCTTGGGGCTCAGGGAGAACATTCACTAAAGAAAAAACTGGTACGGTCATAGCACTAGTTGATAGTGGGGTACCAGAAGGACTAGGGGCTCTATAGGAACCATACACTGAATTTGACACATTTGATCTCAGAGGAGACGACATGGATTTTATTGTGTCGTAGCTGGATGTAGAATAGCCAATTAGAGTTTTTTCAGCCTCACAAAAAGCTGCGCTAACACTGGAAGCAGCTGCTTGTGTTGTAGCTTGTATCCTCTCCTGCAAACTGCTAGTTCCTTCTGAGAGTAAACGGGGTGATATAGAAGAATAGGAAGGATATTTGACTGGTGACACAGATCCGTTAAGAAAGACCGTTTCAGTTGAGGCAGCAGTAGGCCCAGCTGGTGAAGAGAACGACGAGAGAATTGTTCCATTGGAGACTGTACCTCGATCTGGAGAAGTTTTCATAGACGACAGACTTGTTAAGGTTTTAAATGTGGGTGTTGCTGCAGTAGTAGCGGAAGTAAGAGTTGATCGGGCTGACAAAGCTGAAGAATACAAATTTGCAACTGACTTTGGAGATTCAGGGGGGGTCATTGAGGAGAACGTTCTATCAAGTATAGAACCAGATGTTGGTCCAGAGATAGGTCTTGAAGACAATGAAGCAGCAAGTCCTTTGATCGATACAGGATCTGTGTTGGTTTTAAAAGATGAAGACATGAGACCACTAGAAACTGGAGAAGGGTATTGGCCTTGCTGAACGACAGTTTTTATAGGTGAAGATATAGATCTGTATGTTCTAATGGGTGATGCTATGTCACTAACAGACTTTACAGGAGATGCATTTGTGGTTCCCAGGGTGGACTTGAGTGGAGAAGCTGAGGTTAATGACCAGACTGACTTTAATGGCGAAGCAGATGGCGTGTTGGAAGGTGAGCTGGAGAGGGAACCCAGTCCACATTTTGTTTGCCCAGGGATGGTAACAGGAGCAGCCGACCATGCCTGGTAAGATCTTGTTGAAAAGACAGGTTTGTGAGGGTAACCAGCAGGCAGTGTTCTTGTTGTACTTCGTTCAACTGTTTCTTTAAACAGACAAATTAAAATCCAACACAAAATCAACAAAAATGGTTGAAAAACAGAGAGACCAGAGGGGAAAAATTGGTCAGTGGTGTTTGTATCATAGAAGAAAGAAGAACAATGCTTCATGGTGGTACAAATGAGTTGAATGATGAAGAGCAAAAAAATAAATAAAATAATAATAATTCACTGTGATCCGTGGTCCACAAATGGCACACATAATAGAAATTAAATAAGTCCAACAAAGGAGACTTAGACAAGACCCGCCCTCCCACCAAAAAAAACAACAAAACAAAACCAACAAAAAGAAATCACACTGACATAATGAACAAGACAATAAACCAAACTGCAAAATGGCAAGACAAATGCAGTGAATCCAGAGGAAAACAATTCTCTTTTGACTTTAGATGTGCTACATTCCCCTCTTACTGGCTACCTTGATTTTACTAAAGTGCCTTTTATCTGTTTGGAAAAAAAAACCAAAAAAAAAACCAGGTTCATTCCAAATTCGGGTATTCTGACAAACCAGAAAATTCATATTCCGAAACAAAAATATGCTATCCTATTGTCTGTGCTTTAGCAAATTGTACTATTGCAAAGAACAGGCTAAGTGAGTAGGTCTTAAGTCCGTAATAACTCATCATGCAGGACTGAGTAGTTTTGGTGACAGGCAATTCAGTGCAAACTGTGAAAGCATCTGAGAGAAAGTCTGTCCGTGACTCTCCATGCATTTCTGTCAAAAAATAAATGAAAACTCAGCACAATCACAAAGCCAAAAGGAGCAATACTAGTTGTAGGAGGGGATGAAAAAGGAGGAGACTATGACGTAATATGTCAAGTAAAGAAACAATTATTATGGATATTAAATGAGTAATTTCATTGTATTCTTGCCAATGAGAAAAGAGAACAGAGATAGTGAACAATATCTAACAAAGTGAGCAGGCACAGCACAGCAACTCAAATATCATAAGGACCCATGCAAAAATAAACTGTATAGAACAAGCATGAGGACTTTGTTATGCGTGGCAAGAATGTGCAGATATAACATTTGCATTTTCAATTGGTAAATATTCTATACTGGTCACATGTTAGCGTTTATGTTAACTTTACACACTACTAAATGTTACTCTCCCAAGAATGTTAATGAAATATCACACTCACTCAATCCAGGCTCAGTCAGATAGCTGTACCGCTTACGTAAGGCTAGAGATGCAAAGGTATGACGTCGTTCTGGCTTTTCAGTCTGCAACAACAATAACAAAAATGTCCTATAAATTCCCCCCCTTATCAGCCCTAATTACTAATTACTAATTACTCTCAGAATTTGAAAGCTGACTTTACTACATTAAATTGTCTGACTGTGCCATGATATAAAATTATACTGTATTTCTGTATTCATAACTTCAGCTAAACTGTTGTATGTACATCTAAGAATAAAACAATTTTTTTATTTCTATATGGGGCAGTTGGTGCTATGTTGTAAAAGACTGGTACTGATAATGATGTGAACCATACACTTTCTCATTGGTTGTGCTGTGATAATGTTATTAAAATAATAAAAAAAAAACTATGAAACATGGACTATAAAATTAACATTATTTTTATTCCCCATAGACACGTTATGTAGTTTACATCTAAAAATTGTGGTAACAATCTTAAACCATTAAACTAAGCCATTGGTTATCTTTAAAGCAATGTGACAAAGTACAAAGATGGGTAAATAAAAATGATGGCAATCTTTCGCCAGTGATATGAAATATACGTGGTCTTACAGTGTATGGAGTTAAGCCAATGCAAATTTACCAAATCATACAATAAAGCCCCATGACAGGCAATAGCTGCACAATGTGTGGTTTCACAGAGCAAATACCTAGAAACTAAAGCAAATGAATTCACCAGCACACCACATGGAACTGAGGGGACAGGACTATTACCTCTTCGTCAGGATCTGAGTCCATATCCTTTTGGTTCCCAAGATGCATTGCAGAAACGGGGAATAACGCAATGGAGAGCAAGGGGTAAGAAACATCAGGATGTGAAAAGGGCGTTTGTGAGTACACAGAAAAGAGCCACCGCAAAGCCATAGCAAAGAAACAGAAACGAAAAATAAAAGTGAACTAAAAAGATACAGGAAGCAACCACAAATTATACCATTGAAAAAAAGCATAAGCCTGTGCACCGTCAGCCAAAGCATGGTTCCAAATCAAAATTCTGATTTGGTCAGCCATAGCCACAGCAACGACCAGAGAGAAGCTCAAAACAGATAAAAGACACACTCAGGCAGTTTTGACCAAGTTTATCCCTTATTGCTGCAAACACTGATCTACCTTTCCTGAGTATGATGATGACATGATATGACACAGATGACTTGATAATTACAACCTTACCTTCTTGAGCGCAGGCAGAGTGATGTTTAAATTACAGACAGCAGTCTGGGGAAGTCCCTTTGCGTTTTTAAGCTCTCTGAGGAAGGACAGCCGTCCACAAGGTTCTTGGCTGTTGTCCCTCACCTTTGGTGATTCAGTGTAGAATGTACAGATAAGCATGAACAACACATGTAAAACACGAGTTTTTACATAAATCATGACCACAGCCCCTCTTGAATTCCCCTCTCTTAAAGAAACAAGACCCATTGGGATATAAGCCAGTGCAGTTGTAGGGCATTTCAGAAAGTTATATAAGATTAGCATATGTTTGGTGGTCTGGAAAAACCCATCGAAAAACCAGGGGCTCCCAGGCCACCACACATACAGTGCAAACACTTAATCTCTAGTGATGGATATTTTCTCTGTATTGTAAATAAGTTGAAAAAAGAACCAACCACATTACCTTTACACAGAACGGCAGTCTGTTCTCTTTAAATGCATAGAAGTTAAGAACCAGCTGCTGTCCGGCTTTAATCAGAGGTGTTAAATTGCCATAACAGTCCACATAGATAGGCTTCCCTTCCAAAACCTGTAAAAATCCAGAATGTGTTAAGTAGCCATGAAGGTTTTATTATACGGTAGGCATATCAGACGCTCGCTGGTTGTGGCGTGAAAATTCTGCATGCAGACGCTCATCTAAGGGTGGTATCTCACTGGGCTGCGACAGCTCGTGAACGGCATTCGCGAGGGAGTTTCCAAAATGGCTCGAAACGTTCGCGGGGGTTCTCAATTTCCTCGCTTGAGACGCAGGACCTCGCTCTCGTGTGGCAGGAATTTTGAACATGTTCAAAAAATTCGCGCAACAAATTTCCTCTCAAAATAGTCACAGAGTCGTCGCAGGTGTCTCAAACCCTTCTCAATTTAGTTTCCGTGAGTCAGAAAGTGCAG
>JAODTV010000006.1:16737045-16747728 GCA_025399955.1 Galeichthys feliceps
ATAAATACACCAGTGCGGAAATTGCGAAAGCCTATGCTGCCATGGTTGTGCTCTCTCTCTCTCTCTCTCTCTCTCTCTCTCTCTCTCTCTCGATGAGGTAATACAGTATTTCCAGTGCTCTCATAAACCTACACATATTGTCGATTTGGCAGGAAAAAAAAAAATGCGCGTCCATGAGGCAGGCGCTCGTTCCCGGTGTTGTATGAGAAATGCTAGCTTTGTAGGCTTTTTGTAGCCTTATCATACTGTATGTGTGTATAAATAGATCTATAAGGAGGACAGTGAAAAGGCTATTAAAAAAGAAAGAAAGAAAGGAGGTAGATGCTCAGTGTATATCCTGTAGATTTGCACGCACATGATCCTCCAGTGGGAATGGATTAATAAAGGCAGAGTGATAAAGGCAGCAGTGGTGCGCGATGACATTTATGAAGGTTATTGTTGTCCAGAATGCTGCTGCAGCTTTCTTTTGCTCTGTCTGAGCAAAAGATCCGAGCAGAAAGGAGGGGAAAAAAGAAAGAAGGATAGAACAAGGAATGCAGGCTGTGTTTGTGACTGGAATTGAAGCCATCATGCGTTAAATAGATTATTTTTAATATTTCATATGCCTTTGATCCCCTGCATGTGCTGCAGTATGCAACTGTTGTTGTTGATGATGATGATGATGATGTTGTTGTTGTTGATGATGATGATGTTGATGTTGATGAGACAGCTGCCTGTTTATACAGCTAATATCACTCATTAATGTTAATGTAATGGAGGTCTAGCCTGTGTCTGTTATTCTCTCTCTTTCTCTTTCTCTCTCTCTCTCTCTCTGTCTGTGTAAATGGGTGAATTAAATAATAAATCACCTCCTCCTTTTGGTTGAACTTTCATTGCATGCGTTCCAGCCCCCTAGGAGCAGGGGATCACGTTTCCTTTTTCATAATAAGCAACAGGTTTTTTTTTTTTTTTTTTCTCGTTCAACGTCAAGGTTGCGGCGCAAACGCGTTAGTGAATGCGCAGGTTACGCAAACGGCGCGCAGCGGCGACCTTGAGCGCACGCTGTTTACGCAACGTAACGAGGCGGAATGAAGGTGAAAAAAAACCCAAAACACCACCACCATTCGACTTAACGCTCTGTTTGTTCAGTTGATCAGGGACCCTGTCCTCTTTACACACACACACACACACACACACACACACTTCTCTGCCTAGGTTGCCAGATTGGAGAGACAGTTTCCAGCTCAATACACACTTTAAAACCCAGCCAACTATGTAACCCAGTCCAAACTGTAACCGTGCCAAGTGAATGTTAAACTATGGACACATTGTGGTTATGGCCCATGGAAATCGGTTTCAGCACGGTCACCAGGTCTGGATCGATGGACCGTCTCCAGGCAAAAATGCACACATCGAATTCAGTGTAAATCAGCGCAAATTATATCGACACTTGTTTTGCGATCAAAATATACCCGCCCTAAAAGAACAGGAGCACCCACCCACCCAACCCACCCAACCCCCATGACAATCTGGCAACTCCCACCGCCCTCCATCACTTATTCATTCACTGAGAGCAAGGTGAACTATTTGCTTTTCAAATTTATTACTCATACATGACTGCCCGCTGATCTTGAGACAGCAGGCCGGATAGAATTACGAGCCCAAGGACAACGGCTCGACTTTTAGCCGTTTAACAACCCGGGATCCTGAAAGCGATTTCTATCTGCTTGTTTTGAAGAGAAATCAGTCATGTTAAGTCATGTGGCATGGCCTGTTTGTTTAAGTTCTAGCATTCGATCCCGATTGTGCAAGGGGAGCAAGGGGAGAAAAAAAAAAGTTAAAGGATACTGCTTTGTGCTCGTTGTCCTTTATGTAGTTGTTAAATGAGACGTGCAACATTTAAATAACAATGAGGCGCAGTGTCAGCCCAACCACCTGCAGTAAGATGAGCCTGCTAACGCTTACACCTTCCCAAGGCCAACATGCTCAGTTCAGTGTCCAATTAAATTGCATTTGCATTCACACAAAGTTACCAAAACTCCTTTTACATAAGGTCATATTGTTTGTAGAAAACAGGAAGGGCACTGCAACGGAATTATCCCTCCTTATTGTTTTGCACGGCCCAGGAACATCTTGTCCTGGGGATGAAGGACAAACAGAGACATTTCTGCTGATACGTCCTTTGTGCGTCTGCTTTTTAGGGCGAGAACTTAATTCTGTCGTGCCACAGTGGAAACGATAGCCAGCTTTCGCTTAAAATAACTGCCAGTGTGTTAATGTTCACAGTGTGAGAGAAAGAGAGAGAGAGAGAGATCAGTAAAACATTGATGATTCCTGGTATACTGTACTTCCAGATGCATTTTTGTTTCTACACCCAGGTGATGTAATTTCCCCTCTGACTGGAGTTAGTCATTCATTAAAGGACAGCAGTGTGGTGGCTGCAAGCACTCGGTCTGCAGTATTCTCTCTCTCTCTCTCTCTCTCTCTCTCTCTCTCTCTCTCTGGCAGTGAGCCTACAAAATTTAACACTCAGGCCTTGAGCCTAGAGAGGGCAACATTACACTCCGGTTCAGCCTTGTGCCTTTCTTACTTTGTGGAACCGACTGTGTGCGCTCTCTGCGTCTTATTCACAAGCTGCTTTGCTTCTCTCATTATTTCCCTCTGTGCCTTTTCATCTATCTGAATTGGATCTCTCCGAAAGCATAAGTTTGTGGCTTTTTGTTGTTGTTTTTAAATGAGCCGTGTGCGTATGTGTGTTTCTTTTTTTCTTTGTGTTTCTGATTACGCTTCGGAGGAGAATACTTCTAATTTCAAAAGAGTTTTGGGTTTTTTTTTTTGGTAGAGTGCACAAGCCGACTCCCACAGCAGGCTTTCCCCCCTTCCCCTTCCCCTCCCCTCCCATGTATTTAATTGGACCCAGTTGTTCTGCAGCTTTGTTGCTCTGTCACTCATAATATCTGTGTTTTGGCAAGAGAAAAAGCAGCATCGTCGCTGGCAATAGCACTGATGTGACATAAGGGCAGGTCTAAATGGGGTTTACGCATTATAAATAGGCTCCATATCAGATTCCAGCAAGCACCGAGCGTGCGCATTGTGCGCCTGCCGTAGTTTGCATAACCACATGTGCGTAGACACATGTACACTATGGATTGATAGCACACATGGATTTGCATATAATCCCCGTCTTGTTCAGGAACTGGATCTAGGGAACAGTGTTCATATCCAATTGAGTTACTTCTCTCTTCTGTTATTTGGATGACAAAACAGTCGGGCTCGTGAGCGGGGGCTGCTGCAGAGGTGCTGCGTGGCCGAGATCCAAACCCAACTTTTGTGCCTGGCAGAAGTCCAGTGTTTCTGTTTTGGATGCCTGGGACATATTTATAGTTCAAATGAGATCATCAGTCTCTTTCCTTTTTGCTCCTTCCTCCCTCCTTCTCTCTCTCTCTCTCTCTCTCTCTCTCTCTCTCAGAAGGTAACATTCTTCAACATGAGGTTTACACTTCTCGTCAGCTGGAGAATGTGACCCATGTTCACTTGTTTAATGGCATGTCACAGCCAAACCGGCTGAGTTCCTGACTTCCTTAACATAACTCTCCGTAATGGTGGTTGTGCATTAACCAAGGGTTGACTGTAAAAGAAAACAGTTTTGCTATCAAGTCGTTACTTGCTGTTTTCCACCCTTGGGCGTTGTGAGAATGCATTTGCATCACACATCGCTTGTGTTTCATGACAATTAGGTTTCATTTGGTTGTGTGGTGTCATCATATTTCACTGCAAGCCATTCTGAGGACTTGCTGTGCATTCCCATTCAAATTCACCCCAATTAGGATTTTCAGTTGAGTGGAACTGGATACAGAACACTTCATTTTACATATTGTTGTTTTAAGGAGCCGAGTTTTGAAAGGGCTGGGTTGGTTTATCGTTTTGTTTTACAACTGAATTTTACACCACAGCACCAATGAATTTTCCAGAACAGCAGCTCTGACAGTCGTGCCGGCTGTAATTCAAAGGGTTTCTGTTCATCTGTTGGTTGTAATATAGTGCCGTTTCTGAAATAACATCACGTTCACTGGGATTTGTATCATGCGCAATATTATAATCTGAAGACTAATACTGTAATAAGCAGGAAAAAAAACATTGGTGTTGGTGTTTAAAAGAAAAACATCTGATTGATATGGCCGCGCGTTCCATAAGGAGATGATTATTTAATAGTTTTTGTGCTTTCTGACAAGCTGTGTGTTTTTTTTTTTTTTTGTCTTATTAAATTCAAGAGAGATAAAAAGAAAGGCTTGGAAGGAAACAACTATTTATAGGTGCTATAATTGTGTCCGGCTGTAAGTCAGCGATACAGGAACTTGTTTCGCAGACGTTCCAGACAAACATGAAATGGAACTATGAACAGTTCAAAAGTATGATGTGTCATTCTTTAATGAATAAAAACATTTAATTGTTGGAAAATTGCTCTCGTAGAAGAGGAATAGAACGTGGAATAGGATATGTTATTGGAAACTAATAACCGTTTTGTGGTCACAGTGACTCTGATTCATAGTAGGCCGCATTACATCGCCGAGTCCTGGATTATGTTGCTGTAAGAGCACCATGTTTTAATCCTTATGTTTTGCACAGGCTGCTTGGCTTGTTTGCTCGGATACCCCAGTATATTAGCTTTTTGTTACATTTTAAACATGTTGAATTGATTAACTTGAGCAGGGAATAAAAAGTTAATTTAACTTTAAGCTTTACAACAACAAAAAAAAAAAAACAGCTTCCTCTGAATCCATGAGGCCCATTTTTCATCTTCCTGGGTCAATAATTCAATAGTTGCACAAGCAGGTGGACAAATCTGCAGTGACCTGGGGAATTCCTGGCATGACCCGTCGACTCAGTGGAGTGCGACGCACTCGGTGCGACGCTATCCGAAGGCCTTCGCCAAACCGACCCCCCACTGTTAAAGTCTAATTACAAGGAGCTGATTGTTATAACCCACAATCCCAAACCGAAAACATGGCAACCGCTTAATGAACAGAATTAATCATCGTCATAGTCTCGCTCAATAACAGAAGGTAAACAAAGCTGTATATCTCTTTCCATTGCAAATGTACATCGTGTTATTAATGACATCACTGTCAATATTGCCAGCTGTTGCCATGGCAGTAATGAAGTTGAGTTGAACGAAGCTCGTCGGCGTTCTCAAAACTTCAGGACCCCTACAGATCGAACGTCATGCTTTAAACCTTGAAGAATTTGGAGCGAGGACCAGGTGGCCATCAGACAGCTTTAGAAACATTTTGAAGAAGAAGAAGAAGAAGAGGCCTTTATTGGTCCCATGCACTCTCAAGCACAGTGAAATTCGTCCTCAGCATTTAACCCATCTGAACAGGCTTTTAGCTAGAAGGGCGTCTGGGCATCTTTTGGACGCCCTACACTAAAAAAAATAAGAAATTGGACGCCCTACTTCTGCAGTGTTTCTCCCGGTAATTTCGCTGAATTTAAACAAAATTTGCCGACTCAAGCCTTCTGTCGTCTCGCTTCACCGGCGCCATATTGTTTTCTCCCCTATTTTCCCTGGTAAATTCGCTGAATTTGATCAAAATTCGCCGATTCAAGCCTTCCGTCGTCTTGCTTCACCGGCGCCATCTTGTTTTCTGATGAAATCTTGCCCCAAAATCATCATGTGGACGCCCTGTCTATAAATCCTAGCTAAAAGCCTGCACTAGATGGCACATTAGAGATGAATCGTTCTTTTCTGTCAGGTTTCCTTGTTACATTTTCATGTTTCGATTTCATGCCAACTATTTTAGGACATGCGTATCTCTGTTTGGAAATGTTAAACATTAGCTGTGTTAGTTCCTCTTCAAAAATGGTGTCACATTTTAATGGTTGTTGCCATGAGCTGTGTGGGAAAAATACATTATGAAATGCAATCAAAAGCATTTACTAATCTAGAAGATCCAGAATATTGGTCTGAAAAACAGGTCTTTTTATATGTTTTAAGGCTATGAGGGTATACTTGCCTTGTTGAATAAAATGCCTAGTGTTGTTTCTCAAAAACAGTGTTTCACTATATTACACACCCCAACGCAAGCATCAACCTGTCCTGACATTGCAGGCAATATGGAAAAGGTGGCAAATTTATTTTTACAAAAATGATTTTTGCATGTCTTCATTCTACCTCTTTAAAATTCTTTGTTTCCCCGTTGTGTTGGGTCTGTAGGAGATCGAGACGAACTGCGGCCTGCAGCTGTGCATGCTCTTCCCTCCGGACGAGAGCATTGACTTGTATCAGATTATTCACAAAATGCGCCACAAGAGGAGGACACACTCGGAGCCTCGTTCCCGGGGCCGTCCTCCACACAGAGAGCCCGCCCCCCGAGACCTGGGAAGGTTAGAAATGTTCTTTGGACTGCTAGTGCGCACATGTGTCACATGACGGGCCGAAGGGAGCGTGGTGTTGTTGTTTCCTTCTTCCTACTCGTCATCCTCGAGTCCTCAGAGAAGAGCCTCAAAGCGAGTCGGCCAGAGCTCACCGGAGCCTACACATCCAGCGGCTGGCTGTGTTCTGTTGTTGCTGTTAATGTACATGCTGATATGTCCTTTTGAAAGAAGCGTAACAGTTAAAAGCGTAACATAATAATTTTTAATGAATGAATGTACGCTAATGTTAAAAATCCCAGTGTAACTCCTTATTCACTTCAGCCTGACAGTAGTTCAGTTAACATTTTCTGTAGCGGTAGTAGTAAGGTGCATTCTCTTTGTAGATGAGTCTGTGTTTAAATTTTTCCAAAAGCCTTTTCTTTCAGGAATTTCCATGAGGGATAGACCCAGTCTCATATGGGACTATTTAAAGGAGCCATAATATATAAGCAGAAGATGGCGCATCCATTTGAGAGGCAGAAAGCGTTGATTGTTTAAACGAGAAAAAAAAATCTTTCAAGAAGAGAATATTTTGGGACTCTTTCACTGGTTTTCCAGTTCTGTCCAAAAACAGCTTGGATGGGCATTCTTTTGAATATCGATAGATGTGTGTGCAGAGCGTAGCAGAAAGGAGTGAGAAAAGGAAAGAGAGCGAGCAAGCGAGAAAAAGAGAGAGCCAGGGAATGAGGCAAACTGAGCGTGTTCTACTAGCAAGTTCCCAAGGAGAGATAGGCCAGTTCTGTTGCTACATCATGCAATGCCAATGGACTGAAATGATGCCAGGGACTGTCTGTTATAGTACGAACTCTTGCTGCTCTCAAAGTGTGCCTGAAATGAGCTCATATTTACTCAACTCAAGCAGAAAAACAAATGGCCCCAAAAAAGGACTGAGCAAACAAAAGAAAAAAAAAACCTGCCTGTTTAAGGAAGTTTGATGGTTTTCAGGCTCTGATCCACTAACCCCCAACCCTTACTCAAGGACTGTGGATGTTTGTCATGGCAAAAAAAAAAAGGTTCCCTCCCTTTTTCCTGATCCCTTTAAGAATACTCCTCCCTGTCTCCCAGCTGGTGGTAGGTAGGCTGTCATGTTCAAATCAACCCTGACGGACTGATCTGGTGTAGAGCAGCAACACACCCTGCCTCCACCTCATCTCCCCCCCCCCTTTCTCTCAGGTTCCACTGAGGCTTCCATGGACTGCGTACCACAAGAGAAGCACTTGGGAGGGGGTTCACCATGGGGGTTATTTCCAATGGCTGGAGCTCCTCTTTTGTCTTTTTTTTTTTCTCTTTTTTGTTTTGATTTTAAATGGACTGCATCACACCTTATTGCACCCCTTCTTCCGCCTTACCAGGCCGATCAAGTAAAATGTGTTTACCAGGCCATATACGGCTAAAGAGTAAGCTGGACTGTTGTATGAACTTTTGCTATCATAAATATTTGCCAGCGTTAACAGTCAGAAAACTACAAGAAAGCGGTATGTCACACTTTCAAACAGAATTCTTTTTCTTTCGCTTTATTGTTTTGGTTATTCTGGGTCTGACAGTTTGAGTGAGTGGCTTTAGGAGACAGAGATTAATTAACTAGTTATTAATTATTGGGTAGAACAGGATGGTGTGCTGGAGAACGTATATTCACATTCATTATTGCTCTTACTTAGTAGTACATTTCTGACATGACCTACTGTAACCACAAACATTTTGTACCGAAAACATTATCATACTCTAACTTGAGCTTCAGACCAAAAAAAAAAAAATATATGATTTACATGACTGGAACTGGAATAAAATTTTCACTGTGAAGCTTGAAACAAATTTTAGGAAAAATCAAGAAATTTTAATGCAATAACCCAGGAAATTCCTTTTTTTTTTTTTTTGTCTGGATGTTTATTTTACAAGTCTGATGATGTTTTAGGGCAAAGCTTTACTATTGTTATTATAAGCCAATGGCGGCACTCTTGGTGGAAAAAAACAGAAAAAGACGTTATAATTTGCTTGTCTGTGTGTTTACTAGCTTTGAGAGATCTAGGTGTATTCAGTCATCTTTCATATGAACATAGACTATTTATTCATATCTTGAACTCTGCAGAACAGGTTGGAGAGTTTACTTTGACTATTCAGTTCATTGGTTTTGGGCATTTCTATGTTTGGTATTAGACATGTTAATATAAGGTATGTATTGGGATATTATGTATATGGATGGTGGTTTTATGTTTGTTTGTTTTTCTGTTCATGCAAAACAAAATGGCATATAGTGGGAAAACAGTTTAGGCTGCAGATAATGTCCACTGTCTAGAAAGTCAAGTTCAGAAGTTTAATTTGCATGCAGCTTAATTAGTAAAGGTAAAGTAAGTAGTAGCTTTGGGGAAAGCGTTGCTGTGGAGCCAGGTTGCTCAAAATTGACCCAGTGAGTATAATAAGTGTCTGGAAATGCCATCACAAATGTTTAATAAATATTCTTTGCAGAAGTAATGAGCTCATCAGTCCAGGGTAATTCCACTCTTTTCAGCATTTAGTTCATGATGTCAAATGTTATATCGCTGACGCTATGACGTAATTTTTTTTTATGCTTTCTTTTAAAGTGTGTACTTTTAAAATTCATGACATGGTTGAACTTAATGTTGAAAAGTTGTGAAACCTCTCTTTAAAGAATGTGTATTGATATGTTTCAAGCATTAATATTGAAGAGTGATAATCGTTTGAAAAGAGCTCATTCATTATAAACCTTTTTTTTTTTTTTTAAGTAAGGGAAATGATATTGGTTTTACAGCAGTGACTTCATACTAACCTGCCTGATTCATATAGGCGTCGTCCAGAGGAATATGACATGCACAACAGGAAGCGTCCCAGGATTGACTATCCTCCCGAGTTCCCCCAGAGACCAGGTCAATATCTCTCACTGTTCGTCAGAGCACAGGATCAATAACAACACTTATTACTTCTGTTCTTGCAAACCTGTGTGACCACATCGTTGAATGCTTGCTCGCAAAAGTTGGATGCTGTCATTCAATGTACTGTACTAAGATTTTTTAAAATGTGGTTATTATTCCTGGTAACATATTAATATTCATATATGTACACAATGTTTTGGGTGTATTCAGTCTCTCTTTGTGTTTTTGCATATTCGGTCGGGTTTTTTTTTTTTTTTTGGTTTTTTTTTTAACTTTCATACCTATTTTCTCTTACCATTGGTGAAACTTCTCTTTGCTGGCTGTTCAGGTTTTATGCAAGACCCACGCAACCAGCCTGTAGACAGGTACCTCCCTCGCTCTCATCCACACCCATTATCTTTACTTGTGATTTTTAATAAGCGTTTTTAACCATGCACATTTAAATTTATCCTGCAGGCGCTTTTCTGGAGTAAGGAGAGATGTGTTCCTCAATGGCGTGAGTATTGAACCAGCCACTGCTTCCTTTAAGTGAACATTTTGACTTGTGGTCTATGATGACGTGCCATGACGACATTATCAGTAGTAGGTTGTAAGTATATTTTTAGTCTTTGTTTCCTGGTGATTTCTCTATCCTGCAGTCTTACAACGATTACATGCGAGAGTTCCATCACAGCATTGGGCCTCCGCCACCATGGCAAGGGATGGTCAGTACCTTTAAAAGGGTATCATCATTTGGGCCGTACTTCTAGTTTTAAGTATCTAGTCAATCCTTTATTTATATATTTGTTTAATAATTATATTTTCCATTTCCCTGAAGGCGCCGTATCCTGGAATGGATCAACCTCCTCATCACCCGTATTACCAACACCATCCTCCGCCACCCCAGGGCCACCCACAGTACTCAGGTCATCACCCCATGCCCCATGATGCCCGCTTCAGGGAGAAGAGGGTCGTTCGTTCCTTCTCCTCCAGTCTGGTAAGGTGTCACTTGAGCAAGTTTCCAACCAAGAAAATTGGTGAAGCAAAATCCTGTGCTTGTTACATTATACATCACATGACCATAAGTAAGCATTCATTATGTGGTGTATATTGCCCATTCTATAATTGTGGGTACATTTCAAGTGTCGACTCTGTCATCGACAACTCTGTTATCGTTAAACTGGGCAATCCATGAACAGAACTGATGATAACAGAGTTGACAGACAAACGCACCCACCCACCATATTTTATGGATTTTAATCATATTGTTTTTAAAAAATGAGTGAGATTCACCCCAATATTACAATAACAGATTTGACAAATAATTTATCTACTGTTGGTGTAAAATCCTCAACATTTTGTTCAAATTAATGAGAGAAGAAACATAACATACCTCACTGCCTTTCTGAAGTTTCCCGCCAGA
>JAODTV010000006.1:16802457-16812723 GCA_025399955.1 Galeichthys feliceps
CTATCCCGCGAGGGGAAACTTGTGTCCAAAAATCGCAATATGCTTGCGACAGAAAATCGCCCGTGTGCGCCGGGCTTAAGTGTTTTATTCCTCTTATACCACAGCACTTTTCCAATAGTTATATATACACACACCGTAGCTACACACACATCGCTCTAATGGTATGAGGTTGATCATTAATCCTGAGTGTCATGATGTCACAGCCACAATCTCACTTTGTTTTTTGTATGTAAATAATAATTTTCAGATCCTCACTACGCTGCAGATCACCAAGGCAACGGGAACAATGGCAACAACTGGCAGGACTCGCTCTTCCTCTTCCTCGCCATCTTCTTCTTCTTCTGGATGCTGAGTGTGTGAGAGAGAGAGAGAGAGAGAGAGAGAGAGAGATACTGGGAGAAAGAGAGAGAGGAGAGATGATACTGGTTATATATACACATACATGTACACACACACACACACCACGGATTATTGAGTACAGAGTATTAAAACACAGCAGCAGGAGTTTAACGTTGTTCCATAAACAAGTAATAAAAGCAAATGTGTGAAAAACTAACACACAAACTCATATACATCATCAATCATCACACTGTTTCATGACTTCTGCTTCATACCAAAGAGAATTCCTCATCACACACGCTCTTGTGTTGAGCTCATGTCACGAAGTGCGTATAAAAAGTATTATTTATCCCTACGGCGTCTCCAGGGTCTAATTCGGAACGCGTCCACGCTTTTCCACTACAGAGGAGCCGAACGGGTCGGGATACCACGTAGATGTTTGTTTGTGTCAGTGAAAGTGAGGGATTAACACAGCCGCTTCAGCATTACAGCTTCATGAGTAAGCCATGCTTCCCACCGCTACCTGGTCAGTCTTCAGCTAATCTACTACTGGTGCTACTGGAACTTCAAAAAATGAGCAGAACTAGCATCACAACCTGACAGAAGTGCGTCTGGAGCGTAACATCACACTGTCGAGGTAGAAACCTGGTATCTAGTGACTTGTGAACGTTGTACGACAGGAACGTGTCGTTATGTTATTCTGCTTCCTGTGCATAATAAACAAACTAGCAGCGTGGCTAGTCTTGGACGCCCTGTTTCCTCGCATCATGTGACCAGTCACAAGGCTGAGAAGAGATTAACGCAGGGCAAGTATTAAATCTGCGCTAAAACGTCAGGCACGTAGCGCAATACAGAGCGCCAACATGGGTGGGTGTCAGGTCAGTAGTAGGCGTGTCCATCTTTAATTTACTGCAGGTTGTTGTGGATTACAAGTGACATCAGCCATCTTACTTACTGATTGGTTCACGAACTGTGAATACGATTAACGAGTATCTGAGCGAAACCAAGTGGAAAAAACAAGAAGTGTACCGCTACTCTTTACATCCTCGAGTCGTTTGCATAAAAGGAAAAATTTTCCCATGGCTGGCCCCCTAACATCGCTCCTGATTCTGACGTTAAAGATGGATAGTCTTCTGCTGTGGGCGGGAACCATGGACATCTCCAGAACCCTGAAAGTGTCGTCAGGTCAACCACGAAACATTAAATCAGCTGCCAATCATTTCTAATAAATAGTGTTAGTAAGAGTAGCGTGTCTGAGATCGCGGCTCTGCGTCGGCACGTACGGAGAAACCGGACGCTCGCGTGCTGCCTTGCAGCTCGTCAGTGTGAACGGAGAGTGACTGCACCGTTCGAGCCTGCTTCTTTAACGGGTTAGTGTCGAAGGTTAGCAATAGAATGTCCATTAAATGAAACGTGTTGAACAACGTTCCACAGGGTTTTAGTACAAGTTTGCACACCGAAATGAAATAATCACAATCTCGTGGTAGCGTTCGGGACGGAGAGTTAAAATGGCCGACGGTAGTGCTAGGTACACGGACAGGATGTTGATGGCGGAGCTTATATAGTATGAAATTAGTGTTCAGTGTGTTACAAGCACTGTAACGCAACTTACAGAATTCTACAGTATGGGTGTGAGTTCACACCGTGACGTGTCCTCCCAGTCGTTAAGTGTGTGTGTGTGTGTGTGTGTGTGTGTTTTGTCATGATATTGATTGACTATTTCTGTACTTTTTTTTTTTTCTTTTTTTTATGCCCCTGGAATCAAAGATTCGGGGGCATATAGTTTTTGGTCTGTCTGTGGCAAAAACTTTAACCGGCGATACCATGATTGACCTCTGGGGGCATCAGTGTTCCACGAACACAGCTTGTTGTCGTATGAATGTTAAAAGAGGGAAATATAGAAATCCCAGTGAGTATAAAGGGCTGTTTAGCTGCTCTAGCCTAAGTGATAAAAGGCGCTAGCTTGTCTCGTGGATACTCAACAACATTAAATGTAACCGTAAACTGATAAACAGCACAATGTGTCATTCATTAATAATTTAAGAAATGCAGTCATAGGCAAATTGCTGTGGTGTAAGAGAAATAAAATACTTCAGGATGTCCTGTTATTGGCAAATCATCCACCCCCTCAAGCACACCACGTTGTGTTTTATTCCTTCCTCAAAATGTACAATATGTTAAAAACAATGACTAATGAGACTCTCGAGTCTGCGAATAGCAGATGATCTCTTTGTTGATGAATGTTTGTGTCCTTTAATAGTTGGTTCTATTCATGCACCCAGACATATCGTATTTTTCTTTATAAATATGATGAGTGAGGAGGCAGTATTTATTTTGAGAATCGACAACAATGTGACAAATATTAATTAGTAGCTCTCGGCTTGGCTGTCAACGTTAAAGAGGATTATTAAATTCATCCTGAATTCTACACGACTATACAATCAACAAGAACATTTATTTTTCTGGTACTGCATATTCTGCCCTCGAAAGGTTACTCTACTCGATTGTTCCTTGGATTTATGTCCAAGCAGTGACTCTGCCAAAAGATCAACTCAGGAATGACGAGGCAAGCAGGGTTTGTTTTCTTTCTTTCTTTGCAATAATGGCTCACAATGTAGTTAATGTACAAACAATCTCTTGTACATAAAGGACACATGAGTTGGCTATGAATTACCGGAAAATATCAGATATGCAGTCTGGGATTTGTAATAAACAGCACTGTTTGGTCAGCGTCCATTCAGAGATTAGCGTGTAGATAACGCCAGCACACTTTGATCAAAACGCCTTTCTGCCGGCCAACGTTTAAACAGAACTCAGGCACATTTTTACAAGCCATCATTTTAGTTAACTTAAGGGTGTGTCATTTATTAAGCTCTGAATTCATGCCTGTAAAGTCATTGCTCTTGTAAAGGCATAGATTTGATTTTGGCTGTTCTGAAGCACATCAGGGAAAGAGAGAGAGAGAGAGAGAGAGATGAGAAAAATCATAGGGGACAAGGAAATGAAAACACGGAGCGTTTTCTTTTTTATGCCCCGAGTGAAGGTTACTTGGTGGAAAATCTCCTGCGTTTAGCCTAACCATTAACTTTACAGAGAACGTAACGTGGCTTCCAGAGCCTTGGCATTTCAGAGGGCTGTCCGATGGTTTTGAGAAGGTTCCAGTACATTAGAGAGCAGCGGCCAGCGTAGAGGGGTCTGTTTCAGGAAAATGTGGCAGGAATGGTGTAACTCACTTGCTGTCTTACTCACACATATTTTTAGTAAGTTGATCCGAAGTCTCCTGCCAATTGCAGTTTCATCTGCTCCGTCTTTTAATGGAAATGTCCACAGGGCTTGCCTTGCCTTGCCTTGCTCTTCTGGCCACACGTCAATCTCTCTCGCTCTCGGTCTCTCCCTCAAGGAAACGAAGACTGCTTAATTGACTTAAAGGTCTTATTCATACGTGATTGGGCACTGAATTGGAGCTGGGTGAAAAATTCTCCTCAGCCATATTAGGAGTGTAATTAGAACCTGTGGAACCTCATTTTGTTGTGATTACAATGCATTATATTGTGCAGGAAGTGTCAGCGGGGCTCAGGCGCCCCATAGGCAAACAGAGGCCAATTTGGTTGACGCTCCTCAGCAGGGTCTAACCCTGACCCCGGTGGGTCACATGACTCCCGATGACAGCCCAGACAATTACAGCTGCCACATTCCTCTCCGGCTGTGGCGGACTGCAAAGCCAACTCTAATAGCCATGCCTCCTGGTGAAAGAGACACCTCCGCCCTGTTTAGGAATAACAAATCCTCAAATCCTAAAAAAACCCCGCAAAAGTGTTCCTTTTCCATGAAGGACACCGTCTCTGAAAAGCGGATGAAAAGAGAGAAAGGATTGAAGTGTCTCTTTAGATAGGTAATGTTAATGGGGGGGAGGGGGGGGCTGTTGAGTTTTTTTTTTCTTTCTTTTTTGTTTTTTTTTTTATGTGGAAGCTCTGTAATGGCTGTGCTGTTATTCCCCCTCTCCTGATTCATTTCCTGTCTCTGAGGACGTTTATTTTTAGGAAGTCAGTATTATTATGTGGGCATATGCTTAATGATTGCAGTGTGAAGCACAGGCATAAAAGCTGCATTATGGAGTGAAGAGTGATTTTTTTATTTTTATTTTTTTCACTGTGGCACGTCATAGAGAAAGAAGACATTAATGTTCTCGAGTTGTTAGGACACGTGTTTTGTGGCAGATAATGAGATGTCTTTTAAAGCTGTATCTTCATTCTTTATCTACTTCTAGCCAGGCTTTAGTTAACATGGCTGGTTTTTTTTTTGTTTGTTTTTTGTTTTTTTTTCTGTGTGGTGTGCTAGGAACGTAGTGTATTTGATTAGAGCATGATTGGTGCATAGCAATGAGGATGGAAATTAACGATAGCCTGTTGTTTAGTAAAGAGAGAGGGCAACTCACAAAGCAGTCCGTTGTTGTTTATCATCAAGGACCCTCTTGTGCCGCAGCCATTGTTCAGAAGTGTTAATAATTTGTACTTAAGTAAATCAAATTGCAGGCCAATGGCGTGCTCCTTGGGTTCACAGTTTTGCGGAGCGAGCACTCCGATTTCATCCTCTGCCTCATTTAGAGGATGTGTTTACCGCATACACGGCAATAAAAATGGGTCATTTATTTTCCTCCCATGAAAAAAAAGCCCTAGCAATGAAGTGTGTGTGTATGTGGGCAGGTTTTTCTGTCTTAATGGGAACCAAATGTTGTCATCACAAGGAGACAAATATCAGACCGTTTCGACTTTATGTGGAAATTTGGCTGGTCCCCATAAGGAAAAAAATGCAGCTTTTATTTTCGGGAAAATGCTTCTATTAAAAAAAAACTACAAAGAGGCAAACGGTTTGGTTACCGAGGTGAAAGTTCGATTCGTTAGATTTCGATGTAGGCACAGGTACAGTAGCTACGTTAATAATTGTGTCACTGGAAGGTCCTCACAAGGATAGTAAGACAGATATGTGTGTGTGTGTGTGTGGTGTGTGTGTTGGTTAATTTTGCATCCATGTAGCCAAGTGTGTCTCTTGGAGAAGATTTTAATAGGCATTCGGAAAGCGGCGTTTGATTGATACCATATTTTGGAGAAGAGCGGGGACATCTGTGTGCTGTGTGTGAGCTTGTTGAAGAGAATATTAATACTTCGATATTTTGCATCGCTTTTTAAAGTACCAGGCAGAGAGATGTACAGCGACTCGACTCAGGCCTTAAAGGAAGCGGGTACTGGCGTCTGCGCTCGACCATGTGGCTCACGGAACATTTGAATAATTAGATGCAGGGGGAAAAAAGATTTATTATCCCAGGCGCATATGGAAGAAAGTTTTTTTTTTTGTTTTTTTTTTTCAGAATATTGAGAAACATCATACAGCTCTCCTCCCCGCTTCATCCCCTGTGCTGTTTCATCAAAGAAGGGAGGGAGGAAAAATACAAAATGAAGTAAGAATTACCTATTACCCAGTTCCTTTTGCAATCGGATCCGGTTCTAAAGCTTTGCCGCTTACATAAACAAAGCTTTCTCTCAAATTTGATTCAGCATTAAGTCTTTCCAGAGAATTTGACACCCCCTCCCCCTGTCCCCCTTCTTGCTTCTATTTATATTGGATATGAAGTTCTTTGTCGTTCCCTGTGTCTTCATTGGAAATTAAATTCTGGTGTTTGCTCGGAACAAAAAGTATTGCAGTTAAGTAGTGCAGTAGGGAAATTTCCCAAATTCCATAGGATCTCTCTCTCTCTCTCTCTCTCTCTCTCTCTCTCTCTCTTTTTCATGTTTGCTCTCCCTGTCTCTCCTCTGGCTGTACTTCACTTTGCTAGATTTAATGCAGGTAATTAATGCCCTCCAGATGTTGCAGTCAGATCCATTTTGGTGCTGCACGCTGAAAGCTCGGACAAGCTCAGGCAGGCTCCATCCACACTAATCACTTAATACACTCGAGAAGGATTGTACAAACAGTTAAGTAAACAATATGTAAAATGATTACTGTTTTCCATGCGCAAACCATACAATTAGCCTCAACACACGCTTTTACACTCATTGTATGCATTAACCAGAATGGGGGGAAAAAGCTCCCTTTACATTTGAAGCTTTTTTTTGCCCTTTTTTTTTTTTTTTATTGCTCTCTGTATCTCGATCCCTCTGGCTGTCTTCATGGACTAGTTCTCATTCCTCTGCGCTGTTTTCTACATTAGGTTTGATGATTCAGGTCTGTTTTTTTCCACCCATTTCACAATCTGGATTGAATTACTAAAGGTCATGCATTTTTTAATAGTCCATATGCCTCATCCATGTGTCATATTAAGAATTCAAGACCAAAGCGAAGGGCTTCCTATTTTTCAATCCAAAGTTATACTTGTTTTTATTTCCATCATGCTCCTGGCCTCGTCAGGGTGAAACCCTCCCTTCCCCTCTTCCTTTAAATCTGAAATCGTTTACCCCCAGAGTGGAATTTGCATAATAGTCCAGTTAAGTTACAGTTTTCTCCGAATTTGGTAATGAATACCGCACAGGTTATCCCGATACATACAACTGCATACTTTGTGTGAGTGTGTGTGTGTGTGTGTGAGTGTGTGTGAGTGTGAGTGTGTGTGTAAGTGGCAGAGCCTGTTCATGTACTTTGTGGTTTTCTGCTGCTGTGACTCTGGGGTCAGTATTATTAGTTTAAATGGCTTTTACAGCTTGCTTTTTTTCACATCAGATTGTTCACTATTCCACCCAATGCTCACTTCACCAACAGAACCATCTGATCTTTCACATGAAGCTGGGCAATATGACAATATAAAACCAATAACGGCCATATGACAATGTAATATCAATACCAGTGATACAGTGATATAATATCAATATCGGCGATATGGCAATATAGTATTCATATCGGGGATACAACAATATAATATCGATATCAACGATACGATGATGTCAATATCATCGTATACGATGATATAGTATCAATAATGGCGATACGGGCGGCACGGTGGTGTAGTGGTTAGCGCTGTCGCCTCACAGCAAGAAGGTTCTGGGTTCGAGCCCAGCGGCCGACGGGGGCCTTTCTGTGTGGAGTTTGCATGTTCTCCCCGTGTCTGTGTGGGTTTCCTCCGGGTGCTCCGGTTTCCGCCACAGTCCAAAGACATGCAGGTTAGGCTAATTGGTGGCTGTAAATTGCCCGTAGGTGTGTGTGTGTGTGTGTGTGTGTGTGTGTGTGTGTGTGTGTGTGTGTGTGTGTGGAAGCTGTGACAGGCCTGGCAAGCTGGCGGTGGATGAAGTGTGTTGACGATAGACGCAGACAGCCTTGTAAGAGGCTGGCAACTGACAGGCCAATTGGCCTACAGGACAATGAAAAAAATGGCGATATGACAATATAATATCGGTAACAGCAATATGAAAATATAATAACAATATCAGCGATATGACAATATGATTTCAATATCAGTGATATGATGATATATCAGTATCAGCTATATGACATAATATCAATATCAACGATATGACGATATGATATCAATGTCAGCGGTATGACGATATATTGATAAAAGCGATATAATATCGATAAAAGCGATACAACAACATAATATCAGTATCGACAATATGACGATATATCAGTATCAGCGATATGATGATATAATATTGATAAAAGCGATATGATATGAATATCAGCGATATGACAATATTGATAATGGCAATATGATTGTGTATCAGCGATATGACGATATAATATCGATATCAGCGATACAATGACATCAATATCAGCAACATGATGATATTGATAAAAGCGATATAATATCAGTATCGGCGATATGACAGTATTGATAACAGGCAATATGATAATATATCAATATCAGCGATATGACGATATAATATCAGTATCAGCGATATGACGATATGATATCAATATCAGCGATATTACAATATAATATCAATATCAGCGATATGATGATATAATATCAGTATCAGCGATATGATGATATAATATCAGTATCAGCGATATTACAATATAATATCAGTATCAGCGATATGACGATATAATATCAGTATCAGCGATATTACAATATAATGTCAATATCAGCGATATGACGATATAATATCAGTATCAGCGATATGACGATATAATATCAGTATCAGCGATATTACAATATATCAATATCAATATCAGCGATATGACGATATAATATCAGTATCAGCGATATTACAATATAATATCAGTATCAGTGATATTACGATATAATATCGATATTATACTGATATAATATCAGTATCAGCGATATTACAATATAATTTCAGTATCAGCGATATGAAGATATAATATCAGTATCAGCGATATGACGATATAATATCAGTAATCCTAGAGATTTGAAAATATTCAAATTGTGCATCTAAGTATCGTGATATGATATTTTTGCCACATCACATCACTCTGAGTTGCATGTTGGATCTTTTTCAGGTTTTCGGAACATTTGTTGTGTAACAGTGAAATTACTTGCGGTACCTGAAACCCAGTCCATTCGAACATGCACACTGATATATAATTCAGTGTGTGTCGGTTAAAATGATCTCGTTTGGTGTGTTTAATAGCGAAACTTCGACAGTGGATAATATATTAGTTGTTACTGCGACCAATGCTGAGTTTTGCGGAGCGGAGGATGGAGATTGACACAGCCTCTACTCCGTGTCATGCTCTCAGCTGGCTGTGTCATTTTTGTGATATTTTTCAGGCAGGGCTTTAAATTGAGTTTGGACACTTGGACTCCTCCTCCATTAGTGTGGGGTTCCTTTGTTTGCTCTCCAGTTGGACCGGTGATGCATTTAGGAACTGTGTGTGAAATGCAGCCAGAAAGCCTTCATATACATATGACCCCTGACAGAGAAATAGTGCGAGTCCTCTTTAGAACTTTTCCATGCGAGTGTTTGTAATGCATCACATCCAATCGAAACCAAATTGCTGTTCTTTTCTCCTTACGTCGCTCAGGGCCTGCGAGGTCTTCTGCATCCTGACAGCTGCAAGTGCTCTGAAGCATTTTATTAAAGTGCCGAGATTCCCTGAACGCACAAGCACACACAAGCACGTATTCACTCACTTAAACAGCCGCCTTAATTTGTCGTTAAACCCGAAGCTATGAATGACATCAGCGCAATCCAGAGATTGTCTGTCAAGCGAGCAGCGGAGCAGAGAACGGCCTCCCGTGGCCGCAAGCGTCCAAACAGAAAGGAGCATCACGTCATGCAGAATAACTCTGACAAGCATCCAGCATGAGCCATCAGCTTCCATTTTTCTTCAGGATACCTCAATAATGAAGCTACTGGTTGTTTTAATCTTCCAACAGGGCCTCGCAGATGAATTCAGGGCCGCCCTGTTGGAATGGATTATCTCTCAGGTTTGACATTTGAGGTTGCGCTGATATTTTTAGTGTCCTCCTTTGCGATTTGGACTAATTACACTGCTGGCTCCCTTTTGTTACAAAAGCTCATTTCTGGCAATAACTCCTCACGAAGCGCACGAGGAGACGACATTTCTCGCTCCAGATCCAAGTCATTGTGTAATTGTCACCTTTTTTCTTCTTCTTCTTCTTCACACTTGAAAGTGAAGGAGTGCCGGTGTCAAAAAGTAACTGCACAATCCTCAGAATGACGCGCGCGGAGTCGGAATGCCATGCAGGGAAAGGGAATATCGAGCTTGATTTTTAAGCAGGAATATCCCCAATAGACTTCTTACACGCTAAATGAATTATTCATGCCAAAAAAATGGAACCTTTCAGGACACAGGGTCTACTTTGTAACACACACCCGGTAGATGCTATGGTAGATTTGGGCTTTATATATATATGTATATATATACACGAGGAAAAGTAAAAAATGATCCGCACTCTTGTTTCTGTAATTTATTAAAACAAAAGCAGGGGTTGAACAATTACATCATTTT
>JAODTV010000006.1:18718320-18728415 GCA_025399955.1 Galeichthys feliceps
ATTGACTAGTTAGAGCTGACGCTGGTCGGCCTGCGATTGAAGCCTGGAGGCTCTCCATCTGTGAGGAGAGTCTTTGTAGGGTATTGGTGATGGAGGACATGCTTTGGCGAACCACTATGATCTCTTGTTGATGAGATCCCAGAACAGAGCCCTGCTTAGCCAATGCTGATTTGAGTGTATCGTAGTCTGCTGGGTCCATGGTGTGGCGGATAAATTCTGTCACGACCCAAAGGCCACGGAAACAGATAGGACCCAATGTGCAACTACAGGAAATGAGCAGAAGCGTACCTAAGGAGTTGGTTTGTGAGGAGGGCAGACAGGTGACAGGCACAGCAGCACAGTCCAAAACCTACTTGGTGAAATCCAGGAAGATGGGAATGAGTCCCAAAAACGGCAGGCAAAGTCGTAATCCAAAACGTAAGCAAAGTCCCGAGCCAAAGTCACAGCGAGAGGTCCCAAAAAACGGCAGGCAAAATTGTAATCCAATAAACGTAAACAAAGTCGAGGAACAGAGCGTGAGCATGAACGTGAACGTGAGCTAGACAAACCTTACGGCGAGTATTTATCCGCGCTGAGTGAATCTCCTAGGTGTGTTTATATAGAGTGGCTGATGACAAACATGTAGCAGGTGCACTAACGCAGCGCAGGGAGAACGGGGAAAAATGCAGAGCGGTGCGCAAAGGCACAGATCAGGATCTGGAAGTTCCGGGCTGGATCATGACAATTTTTACTTTCCGTTAACTAAAAACCTGACTCTTGCTGGCTATGTTTTCAATAAGTTCTTAAAGTCTCCTTCTGATTGTCTTTGTCCTGTGTCCTGTGTAGGAAAAATGAGTTTGGTGTGGGAGTAGAGCTGAATGAAGCGGGTCAAAACCTGATGAAGAAGCAACAGGCGAGGCTCGGCCGCAGTCTTGAACGCCTCTCCACTGAACTCTACAGCAAAGACACACACTTTGTTCTGGAGCTCATTCAGGTTTGACTGCTAGAACATCACGCCTCCTGCAAGAGTGTATTTCGTGTTGAGATGTGTGCATACAAGAAAGTGTACTTACTTTCTCTTATTTTGCTGATAACACATTTTATTCTGACACTTATTAATTTATTGTGTCTTCGTATCTTTATTATAGTTTAAAGCTTTGAATACATTTTCTGCTGTGAAATCACTGTACTTTGTGTACTCTGTGCATAGAATGCTGATGATAACAGCTACCCACGAGATAGAAAGGAGGATCCTGCTTTGGCCTTCGTAGTGCAGAAAGACTGCATCACCATTCTAAACAATGAGTGCGGTTTCGAGGAGAAGAACGTGAGAGCTATCTGCGACGTGGGAAATAGCACCAAGGGAAAACACACCTGTGGCTACATAGGTAAGCAACATGCCAGTTCCAGGGCACGTCAGAGTACAGATGCTTAATCAATCATGTGTCGTGTGGACAATCGCACTAACTAATTCACTCTGTTCCTCTTCCCCATGAATAAATTGCTTCTAGAAATGATACATATTCTCGCCAGCGTTTGTTGTACTGGAGTTTTATAGACTACATTTCTTGTCCTTTTTCGAACTACTGCATGATTGCTTGTTCACTGTAAAAATAAATATAAAAAATCTGGTTGGTTTCCACCATTTTTTTCCCTTGAACAGACTGAGATGGGGGTGGAGTCATGGGGTTTAGGGGCGGGCTTTCCCAGCGACTTAATGCACTTGTGCAGAGACCATGGCTTAAACATTTTTTTCCATGATCTACATATTTTCTGGAATATTTGTATTAGTAAGAATAAGAAAAAACGAGTACTGCACTTTTACTTGTGCCACACAGGCAGATATTGTGTTTTGTAGAGAAACTAATCTGTGAAAACAAGCATGTGTACTATTATAAATATACTAGCATTAGTAATCTATGTTGTGACCCCTGAGTGTTGAGTTACACTGATAAAAACGCAAAGTGAGAATTGGCATTTATCACGTTTAAATTTCGCTTCTGTCCAGTTTCCATTGCAGACCTAAGACTGCACAGTGAATGTTGTATTTTATGGTGTTTATATTAAGAAATTGTGCTGATGGGAAATTGTACTCTTTGCATAAAATCTCTTATGGAAGAAAAATGTGATTTCCATTGCCATGTTTTCGATTTCACATCGTCTTTAAAATGGCGTATGGCTTTTCATTTCTTTTTCAGTTTTAGTTTAATTATTTTTTCATACAGGGCAGAAAGGCATTGGCTTTAAATCAGTTTTTAAAGTCACAGACTGTCCTGAGATCCACTCCAATGGCTTCCATATCCTATTTGACAAGGCCAGTGGCGACATGGGCTACATCCTGCCTCACTGGGTGGAGAAGGAGAGGCCTGTGCCATCTGCTGCCAAGGAGATAGCTGAGAAAAGGTTAAAAAAAGTTATTTTTTTCTATTTAAACACAAGATATTCCAGTGTATATTCTGACTGTGTGTTCATACTTATTGTATGCTTAGTATATGGTATACTCTGCACATTGCTAAATACATAATTACATATAGTATTTAACCAGATAACATAGACAAATAGTCTTTAGTGGAGATCCAGTCCCAATGAATGAGGCGTGGCCTTTGTGCTTGTCAGTCACAGTCTCAAAGGCATGGCCTCAGTTCTTGCTGAAGAAGTAGTTGTGTCAGTTAATATTGTAATGTGTAATCATCACTTCATATTTGGTTTTAAATTGCACGTGAAGTAGCAATGAAAGACTTTCATCGAACTTGCAGATACCCGTAGACATCCTGATCCTGTTCCATCCTTTGCTTTTCCTATATAGCTGGACCACAAAGATCTTCCTGCCTCTTCGATCAGAAAGCTACCAGACCAAAAACCTTTTCCACGATGTGCACCCATCTCTCCTGCTGTTTCTCCACCGTCTCCGCTCCATCACCATCTATAGTGAGGTGAGCAGTGGATGTGTCATTGTCGCTGCTGCACAGAACAACGCAGCTCTAAATGAGGAAGGCTCATGTGGTGTGTTTGGATTGTGAGACAGGCTGAGAAGAAAGTGGTGTCCATGACGAGACGAGATCTGAGTCACAACATCCTGGAGGTGGAGCACACGGGCGGTGTGGAGCGCTGGCTGGTCATCAAGAAAATACTCCACCCTACGGAGGTCTCACACATACGCACACACTACTCACTTATTGATGCTGCTTTTTTCTCTACTTCTGAGACTCTTGGCCTGGTTTCCAACTTTTCTTGGGTTTTATTCAAGTTTTTGCAGTTGTCTGGGGCTGAGTGTGTCATGGCCATGTTATACCTTGTACCTCATGGACTTCTTATTTCCATCTGATTAGAATGGCAATTATTATTAACTTTTTATTAACTACCAAGGGGAACTGAATTAATTTCCTTTGTCATGAGACCTTTTTGAATGTGGCATCTAGTTCCCGCTGATTCTCTCTGTCATCCTATTTCTATATTAATTTTTACAAGGAAATTGAATGGTGAGGAGGAACGATTTCTCCTTCATTATAACTGTAGAATCTTGAGCGCAATTCATTGATTAATTTGCTCCCTAATTTGCAGTTTTTTTTGTTTTTTTTCAAGTCTACCTTTTCATTGCAGGTTGAACAGTCTCTCTCTGTCTGTGTGTGTAGATTAAAGTGGATGTGGAATCGACAGAGCTAGCTCTTGCCTTCCTGCTCAGTAATGGCTCCGAGGGTGAAGTGAAGGTTCAGCCTCCGCAGCAGCCCGTCTTCGCTTTCCTGCCCCTGCGAAGCTTCGGCTTCCGCTTCATCATCCAAGGTCTGACTTCACACCTGTATTCTATCGCTCAGATTATATTGACTGGTGTTCACTGTCATGTTGAAACAATGAAGATGAAGTAAGGCTACTTATGAGTAGTGCAGCAGATAAGTGTTCACCCTGTAGTCCAGAGAACGGGAGTTCGAATTCTGACAATGCCACAGTCATGCCAAGACATCAAAATTGTCCATCTCCCTGTCAGTCAGAATGACACTAGAAATACATGTGAGTTCATGTATACAGAAGAGGGCAGATAGCATTTCCTTCAACTGTGTTCCGCTGCCCTGTGATGCAGCAATTTGAATGATCCCTGGTTGGTAGCTGCCATATGATCAGGGGAGAGCAAGCTGATGGGTGGGAATTCACCAAAACTAAAATTAGGGAGAAAATGGGAGAATATTGGCATTTTTCACTCTCTCATCTATTGGGTAGTGGATTTTTGTCAAACATAAGGGTGGCCTGAAAACAAATACAATCTGAACAAGGTGACAGTGGTGTGGCACATGTCTAATACAGTTTTATTGTAAGCTTTAAAGAATTATCTATTTACATACAGTGTGTTGATTCTTTTTTCAGTTTTTTTTTCTCACTAATTGGATGTGAGGAAAGGGCTATTCATATTCAGAATAAAGACAAAGTCAATAGTGTTTTAATGTATAATATGAGAAACTATATAAAACTCTGCCTCTTTTCTTGGGTCCCTTCAGGAGATTTTGACATTCCTTCTTCTCGAGAGGATGTTGATAGAGACAGTTCCTGGAATCAGTGGCTCCGGTCTGAAATCCCTCAACTCTTCCTGCAAGCTATGGATGTTTTCAGTGTAAGCACAGAGTGGCATAGAATGAGATTCTAGACTGTAATGTATATTATGTGCTCTCTCTCTCTCTCTCTCACACACACACACACACACACACACACACGAAATCTGTTCTTCTGATTGATCACCTTTATCCTGAAATCATTTCTGTCCTGATAGGAGGTACAATATCACCATCCACCTGAGTAGTTTAAGAAGGATGTACAGTTGGGTCCATAAATATTTGGACAGCGACACAATTTTGCCTCTGTTCACCACCACAACGGATTTGAAATGATGCAAATCAATGGGTCACTGAAGTGTGGACTTTCCACTTTAATTCTAGACATTTAACAAAAATATTGCATTAACTGCTTAGTTATTACATAGTCCCTCCATTTTCACAGGCTCAAAAGTAATCAGGCAGTTGACTGCTAAGCAGTTTCATGGCCGGGTGTGGCCTGTTTCCTTAATATTTCATGACCATTTAAGGAGATAAAAGGTCTGGGGTTGGCGCCATGTTCATGACAACTCTCAATATGTGGACCAAAGAGGTGTCGATGCAAGGGGATGAGACGATCATTAGGCTGAGAAAACAAACCACACCGGTCAGAGAGGATAGCAGAAACTTTAGATGTGACCAAATCCACACCAATTTGGTACATTCTTAAAAAGAAGGAATGCAAATCATACGCCTTCAGTCACCATATTTCAATCCATTTGGGAGATTTTGGAGTCATATGTTAGACAATGCACTCCATCATCATCTTCAAAACACTAATTAAGGGAATATCATTTTGAAAGAACCAAATGATAAAGTACTAGAGTCTTTACCAAGGCGCATTAAAGCTGTTCTGGTAGCTAATGGTGGCCCAACACCTTAATAACACGCTTTATGTTTGTTGTTGTTGTTTTTTTCTTTTAATTTGTCACCCATCTTTATATACAGTATGTCACATGTCATGTTAAATTTGCATATGGCTCACAAATATTTCCTTAGATTTATATGATTAATGCACAGCTGTTTCAAATATGTTACAGAGTCACCCCGAGTTTAGTGGGCTGCAGGGACTCTGCCACATCTTGCAGTATATCCCTCAGCCTAGTGAGATCCTGGACTTTTTCAACCCTGTGGCCAAACAGATCATCCAGCTGCTGAAGGGGAAACCGTGCCTTCCAGCCAAGATGGACAGCAGTGAGTCTGTAATGCATGCTTTCACTCTAGTGCTGTCTGAGTCTTCACGTTAAGTGTGTACACACTATATATTTCAAAACCGAGGGCAGGTTTGAAAATCTTGGCAGTTTCACACCAACAGACCTCAAAGCCTGTCAAGTGACCTGAATGATCCATAGGTGTGAATCTCACACACAGAAATTCAGTGTTGATTCACTACTACTTAATAGATTTCATTTCAAAATGGCCTGGATGACTGATGACATAGGTGTTTGCTTTTTTTATTGCTTTTGGACTGCATAAGAATTGCTTACTATAAAATCTGTGGTGTTGCAGAGGGCAGAGTGGAGTTCAAGCTGCCTTCACAGGTGGCTGTGTGCCAGGACCCGCTGTTCCAGGATGTGATTGGAGGAGAGGAGCTGTGTAAGCACCTGAACCTTTCATACCTTCACCCTGCACTGCAGTCATCACTGTCATCTTCTCTGCTCACTGCTCTGGGTGTCCAGCGTCTGAAGGCTCCTAACATCACCACCGTCATCTGTGCAATGGCCAAGAGTCTCGTACAAGAGGGCGATATTCACTCAGGTATAACAGCTCATAAGGGCTGAGAGCCGACTCTGTTGTATGGTTTGAATTTAAATGCATACGTAAAGAGGGTCTTTTTTTTAATTCTGTTTCGTTTCTCCAGATGCCAGTCTGAAAAAGCTGGCCAAGCTGCTGGCATGTAATTTCCGTGCTCTGGAAACTGAGTACAATGAGGTGGATAGCCTCCTCCGGGCCCTCCGAGAGGTTCCCATGATCCCTCTGGCAGATGGCCGCGTGGTGGCTCTCAGTGCAGAGGGTGTCTTCTTTCCTCTCACTGAGGAAACTCACAAAGGTACGACTGAAAAAAGATCAGCATCATATTCTAACCTGCACAGTTATTTTCAATTAAAATAATTACAAGCTGCTTTGTTTCCTTTCTTGCTTTGCTGCTGTTTTTGTAAACAGCCTCATTTTACACTTACTGTATTTCAACTCCGCTTTATTTATGTGGCACCTTTTGTATTTGAAAAGGGTCACAAGGCAGCTAAATAATACAGTACAAACCAGTAATTCAGCAAAAACAGTGGACAAAAGAATATGAATGCAATAAAAACAAGAAACAAGACTATATGTTTCAGCCTGGATCTGCTACTTTATCAGAATGTTCAACAAATTTGTGTAAACGTAGTGAATAAATAGATCCTGAATTAATTAAATAAGTCATCATGGACACCGGAATAGTGAAAGTAATCATGATATCGGTGCTCATTCCTTTCTTCTTCTCTATGAGATAATATTGTGTAGATGTGTATTGGCTGTCAAATAAGTCCTAAAAGATGGTGTCTTCTGCAGCAAAAGCCAGAGAGGTTTGTAAAGAAGTATTATAACCCTCAGTGGCAGGTGAGACTGTGGCGAAAAGCAGAGACTAGATGAATTAAATATTAATGCTTGTGCTCAACGAGATCACGCTAGCATCACTGGAAGTGGGTCATAGGCACTCTTGTGCAGTGAAAGCCACACCCCCTTATGCAACACATCCATTTCATGTTCATTATTGCAGGTCTGGATGCTCTGTACAAGGACCTGAGCATCGTAGAGCCACGGCTGCTGGAGTGTCTGGATAAGTTGGGTAACTCTCAGGTGCGCGAGCTGCTCTGTAGGCTGCAGGTTCATGAACTGGAGCCCAAAGAGGTGCTGCAGAAGCACATCTACCCCATACTGAAGAACAATGCTTGGAAGGTCAGAGCACATCATGCTCAGTCATGTTGATGAGAGTGCTAGCGTGTGCTGGTCTGATTTATTTTTGTTTGTGAAAGAGAGTGATGTCTCAGATTTTACGAAGTAATGCTTGTTCCAACATTTAGGTAAGGAATAAACCACAACTGGATGTGCTGTTCGAGGAAAATAATGGAAACTGTACCTTTGAACAACGGATACTGTCACAAAGCAATTTTACAGAAATCAAGATATAAATTTTAATTTAAGTTTGTCCTTAATGAACAAGCCAAAGGCAATGGTGGCAAGGAAAAACTCCCTGAGGCCACAAATAGAAGAGACACATTAAACATTTTAATCCAATTACAATTAATATTGTGGAATGTCTGGGAAATATCTCATCTCATCTCATTATCCGTAACCGTATGTTCACTTATATTAATAGCTAGGCATGTAACGATGGATTGAATGATGATAAATCGCGATACAAATTTATGACGATGCGAATCAATGAAATAAAAAATGAACCATGATTATTATCAGGCTGGAAAATCTTTGTTTTTCCAATCTGTAATTGTGTTGTTTAGATAGCAGGGGGACGTAAATAGAGGGATTGCATGCGACTTCACAGTAGGCAGAAGAAACACAGCTCTAATGCTGCGAAAACACACAAAAAACATCTAAAATGTTAAAGAGCTGTTGTGTGACTGACTGTACAAATGGATTTAACAAGAAATCAGAGCTCCGTTTTTACAGACTGCCAAAAGCTAAAGAAAAGAAAAGCAAACAGAGGTAGTGAAAATGTTCATAAAAGTTTATTAGGAAAAGGCCTATTTGTTATTAACTTTTTTATTTTTATTAACAAGGAATATTTTAGTTAATAGTCTATTATGTTTTACTCCAATCTTTAAAATGTGGTTAAATAATTATTGTTGGTTATTAAGAAAATGAAAGAAAGGGTTTTTTTTCTTTTTTTAATTAAAAAAAATACATTTAAAGTCAATAAAGTATAGGAAAAAATAAATGTTGTATTTTTTACTATTAAAATTTTCTTCATTGAATTTCTTTTTAAAATACTGTGGGAAAATCAAATCGTGAACCCAATATTGTGAATCGAATTGTGAATCAGGTGAACATGCCGATTAACTACAGCTACAAACAGTCACCAGCCTGTCTTTTTTTCTTTCAAATTATATGACAAAAAATGATGCTTGTCATGTTACTGAGGCTCCGCAAACCTGTGCCAGAAAACGTAAAGGAACAGCTTTACCTTTGAACGGCTTTACCTTTGACTGTTACAAAGCACTGACACTGGAGACTCCTTCCAAACATGCGGAATAAAAATCTCCTTACTGAAAAATGGCACCATATCAATCATTACGCATGTTTATATAGAGCATCCACCTTACAAGTCCCTGTGTTACTACAGAAACAGATTTTATAAAAGCTCATTAATATTAAATTTGCCTTGCAGCTGTTACAGAAAATGAATCACCACTTTCTGACCAATCAGAATAGAATATTCAACAGTGTTATTGTATAGACTTTTATAATTACATTACACTAATGGCAGTTAGCAGACGCTCTTATCCAGAGCGATATACAACATACCCAGAGCAGCCTGGGGAGCAGTTAGGGGTTAGGTACCTTGATCAAGGGCACTTCAGCCATTCCTGCTGGTCCAGGGAATCGAACCAGCGACCTCTTGGTCTCAATTTTCATGAACATGAAAATTGAAATAATTATTAATCATCTCTACTTCCAGTCGAATACTGCTGCTACAAATGAAGATATGAATATGTGAATGTGAAGCAGCACATACAGTAAACTGTATTAACATTGACATTGTTATGCACAATTCTTTCCACCCACAGGAAAAGCCGAAGGACATCACTGTCAGCTACCTGGTGTTTATAAAGGAGCATTCGCAGGAGCAAGACTACAGAGTGCTGAGGGAAGCTATCCCTGTACTCACCAACAAGGGTTTCCTCTGCCCCAGCCAGAGCAAAGTGCAGTTCTCCAAAGAGTATGGCAACATGGACCTGCCCACCAAGCTGCCTGGTAAATACCACGCTCTGCCTGTCAGCCTGTGTTTGTATGCCAAACACAAATACTTCTACCCATATATATGGCACTAGAAATGATGAAACTGTTTGGCACTATATATAATAAACAGTAAATAATAAAAATACAGCAAATAGCCCTATTCCACAACTGTAGTAATTGATATTATGTCAAGAACCGCTCAACTAAGTAAAGAGAAACGACATCCATCATTACTTTAAGACATGGTGTCTTTTAATTAATAAAAATAAAGAAAAACCATTGAATTAGAAGGTGTGTCCAAACGTTTGACTGGTACTGGATATTCACAGCACAAGAAAACCCCACACACTCAAAGTTATTAAAAAAGTACACTTTAAAATTTCTGAGACAGTTAAAAAAGTGCGTTTCTGAACACGAGCCAAACGCAGATAGAACCTTATTGTTCTGGAAGATCAGACACTGTTTTTATACATTACATTACTTTTTTTTTCTCACAACACCATGTGCGGGCGGCACGGTGGTGTAGTGGTTAGCGCTGTCGCCTCACAGCAAGAAGGTCCTGGGTTCGAGCCCCGGGGTC
>JAODTV010000006.1:21331582-21347353 GCA_025399955.1 Galeichthys feliceps
AAATAAAAAAATTAAAAAAATTATAATATATCTCTCTCTCCAGGTTTAATGTTAACTAAGTCAAATATACATATTAATGAACTCAAAACATTCTCTATTTACTTTGACAGTATCCCAGAGCAGCCCATGAGTTGAGTCACGAGCATGTGAGATGGGGGAAGGGGCTTCCAGGAAGTTAATACTGGAGAGTTCAAAACTCTTGCACAGATCATTCCAGATTCATAGGTTGATTAGCTTGGCTTCCATTTTACTGGGCAAAAACGACTGCTCTTTGGGGAAAATTCTAGGTGATAACACTCACTAGCATGCGTTGCTCCTACGCAAAATGTGTAAAGGTTGGTACGTCATATAATGTAGGGACAATAAAGTAGTTATTGCACATGTTTAACACACACCCTCATTAAACACAGACATTTGTAATGTGGAAGGATCAAAATAAGTGTGTAAACATACCAGGAAAAAAAACAAAACTGGTGGAGCAATTTGTATTTAGGCCCTCTAATGGCCTGTGTAAACATTTTGCTGAGGAAATTGTCATGTGGACGAGTCTTTAATTTCACCATACTGCTGCTCCTTCCATCATTTTCAGTGTCTTCTGTTACAAATGAATTAAAATTTTATCTTTTCACCTTTTACTTCTTTTGTTTGTTTGTCCTCTAACCTTGCATTGGGGTTCTAGTGGGAAGGCTGGTCCGATGTGGCCTGGTGTGTGTAGTGGGGTGCTACTATCCTGCACAGACAAACTGAACCGACGTACCCTGCTGCTGCGCCAAGCCAAGCACCAAGACCCCTTCAGCCACTTCTCTGCCTTCTTTTCTCCTGTAAGCGCTTCTGTCTGCCCTCTGTTTTGGCAATTTAGAGTTTCCAACAGCCTACACACACACACACACACACACACACACACACACACACACACACACACACACACACAGAGAGCACTCAACATTTCTAATTAATCTGTGCATCATTACAAGCACTCCTAATCTTTTAGCTAAGAAATCCATTTTGCTGATTTTTGTAGTATTAAATTGAAGAGTTAAACGTGTGTGTGTGTTTGCAGTAGGCTGCTGAATGCTCTGTTTCCTCAACAAGCTATCTGGCAAATCTGATTCAGCCTTTGCAATTTTGTTCATCCATTACAAGCTCAAGTTTTTCTGGGCTTGAACTTGAAATCTGTCTATGAATAAAGTGCTGTAAAGAAATTGTTCATAAGATATTTTGATAATAATAAGTTTGAGAATGACAGTGATGATAATGAAAATTATTATCAACAGTAGGAGGCGAGGGTAGTTGGGTGAAAAAGTTGGGATGGTAAAATACTTACCACTTTCTAACGTTGCCATTTCTTTTCACAACACTTAAAAGTTGTTTAGGGACTGAAGACACCAAGCAATGAAGCGTTTCAAGTGTTAATTTTTTCCATTCATCCTGCAAACAGGTCTTGAGGTGTGCAACATAATGGGGTTGTCATTGTCATTTTTTGTTTCACAATTCGTCACACATTCTCTATTTGGGACAGAGGGGACAGGCACCCTGTTCTTCCACAGCCATGCCTTTGTAATGTGTGCAGAATGTGGGTTTGCTTTGTCTTGTTGAAATATCCCTGAAAAGATATGTCCTCTTGAAAGCAGCATATATTGCTCCAAGATCTCAATGTACTTTTCTGCATTAATGCTGCCATCAGAGAAGTGTAAGTTAACTTTGCCAAGGGCACCGACACAACGCCATACCATGACAGACCCTTGCTTTTGGACTTGTGGCTGGTAACAGCCCTGGAATACTGATTCATCTGACCACAATACACATTTCCACTGTGTGATGGTCCATCCCAGATGCCTCTGAGCCCAGAGAAGTCGATGGTGCTTCTGGACACAGTTAACATAAAGCTTATTTTTTGCACAGTAAAATTTTAACTGGCATTTGTGGATGTAACTCTGTATTGTTGTGCTTGACAAAGGTTTGCCAAAGTAATCCCGAGGCCATGTGCTTATATCGGCTATAGGTGAATGATGGTTCTTGATGCAGTGCCGTTTGAGGGATCAGAAATCACGGGTGTTCAGCTTAGGCTTGCGCCCTTGCCCTTTACACCCCGAAATTCCTCCAGATTCCTTGAATCGTTTAATGATATTATGTACCATAGAGGGTGAAATATCCAAATCCCTTTACATCTTTCTTTGAGAGACCTTGTTTTTAAACATTTTCAATCATTTTCTCACACATTTGTTGACAAACTGGAGATCCTCGGTCCATCTTTGCTCCTCAAAGACTAGGCCTTTCTTGGATACTGGTTTTGTAACAAATCATGATTAGTCACCCGTTGACATCACCTGTTTCAATTCGCGTTATTATTTAACTGTTTTATCTCATTACTAGCCCTAAATTGCCCCAGTCCCAACTTTTTTTTGGGATGTGTTGCAGGCCTGAAACGCAGGAATGGATATATATTAACAAATGAAATGAAGTTGACCAGACAAACCATGAAATATCTTGGGTTCATACAGTCTGCAAAGAAATACAAGTCAAAGTAAACTTAGAAATCATTGCTTTTATTTTTTTATTTGCATTTTCCATACCGTCCCAACTTTTTCTGTTTTGGGGTTGTACATTATGTGCACTCACTGTATATTGTTGTAGGTATGGTTTCGGGATGGTATCAACCACTTTAACCCCGAAGGCTCGGTGTGGGAGGAGGTGCTTACCCCAGGTGAGGTGGTGCAGATAAGTTGTGGGCCAGCTGACCTTCTATGGGGAGTGCTATGGGAGGGACAGTTCCTGGTCAGAGAGGGAATTAGCAGAGACTGCCCTAAAGGTAAGTTAGTACAGCAATAAATTTAGTACACTGTAATATGATTAAATGTATTGGTTATTGTATTTATGCCATATCTGTATAACACGTATTTCTGCATTACAAGGCATCGCATGGGTAGTAGTTGAATCACCAAGCCCAGAAGTTGGAGCTATACATGTAGCAGTGGGTGTCAATATAGTGTGGGCTGTGACTAAAGATCATAAAGTAAGAAAAGAATCGGAGATGAGTCACTGACTGAACAGCCCTTTATTCTTTATTCGCTCGCTGTTTGTCACAGTTGTCAACATCTAACATTTTGTTGATATATTTTTTTCCTGTTGTTTTATTATAGGTCTGGTTTAGGCGTGGTGTGAATTCCCACAATCCATGTGGCTCAGGCTGGATTGGGATGGTTGGGGAGATGGTGATGATTAATGTGGGCCTCAATGACCAGGTTAGACAGTTGAAATGTACTTTTAATGCGCAGTTTTGTCTTTCAAGATTTGTTCACCCCCATTTTGAAATGGCTATTAATTATAATTTAATGTTTAGTTTCTATGGACTCTGTAAACCTCTTGGATGAAGTTTATTAAGGAGTACAATTTGGTCATTAGTGCGCTTTTTTTTTTTTTCTTTTTTTTTTTATTCTCTTGGTCTTTTTTGCTTTTTCTTGTCGGTATTTTTTATAGAAGGAACCTTTAAAAGTATTCTTACTTTTAAAAGTATTATTTTATTCTTTTTAATATTCCAGCATTTTTCAAGCTCATGGACCGTGTATATTCAGTTACCACAGGAATTTAAAAACCGCTAATGTTATACTCTCAATTGAAAAGTCTCAGACATGAGATAATGTCTAAACAAACTTGTTCTTTATGTAGTTTTTATCCACATTTTCAATACTGGATTGAAGCTGTTATTTTTTTAAGGATTTATGGTATCCTTGCACCATCAGGTCAAAATGTTGACATTTTATTTTCTGCTGTAATTGCACAAGCACTATAGATAATGGGAGATAAAATTTCATTTAAAAAATGTTTTAATATTCCTTTATTGCCCATTTTAAATTAACATGCAGGTTAAATTACTCTAGTTGTGTGTCTGGTGGTCTGCCTTTCCAGTGTCTCCTAGTTTAATCTGAACCAGAATCATATCAGTCACTGAATAACCTACATGAACCATAGAGCTGCAGTTCAGCATGTATGCAATGGCCCTGATGTGTTTCTGACCACTTTGCAGGTATGGGGCATCAGCTGTGAGGACCGTGCAGTGCATTTCCGCCAGGGTGTGACTGTCAGTGAGCTGAGTGGGAAGGCCTGGAAGGCTGTGTCTGTGCCCAGAGACACCGAGCGCTCTCACTCTAGCGCCAGTGCTAGCAGTCTGCAAAGGTAACTGAAGGATAACAGTCAGGTGTTGTTTCAGTGGTGGAAGCCTGGGGGAGCTGTCCGCATACTTTGTGTCGGCAGTGACACTAATTGGCTGCCCTCCAGAAGACTACATGAATAATCATGCTCTGGCCACCAGCTGGTGCCATTCATAACACAAGCTGATGTGCTGTCTGATGATAATGCCTGTTTGGTGTGTGTGTGTGCACGTGCACGTGTGTGTGGACTGCCATCCTTATAAGGAGGTAATGCTCTAACCTCAATGATGTTGTGATGTGAGAATATTTAAACAAAAATATTAAAATGTGTTTTGTAGTGCTGGGTGTTTTTTTGGGGGTGAGGTCCGGCTGCAGTCGCAGACCTCTGTCCTGAGTGATGTGGACTCTGAAACCGAGAAAGCAGTAGCAGAAGGAGTCCTGCCCTCCTCTGAGGCTGATGAGGCCCCTAAAAAACAAATCCCCAAAGTGACCAGTGACAGCTTCATCTCCGAGTTGGTGTCTGATCGAGAAGGTCAGATCGGGCAACGTGCCCTCACACAGGCCGCATCCATTCCTGAGGAGGAATGCGTGGAGGGAGATACAGAGGGCAAGGACAAGGCTGCCACAAATGTGCTGCTTTCCTCTGGCCAATCAGGACAGCAGGTTCCCCAGTGGAGCAACGTGGACCTGGAGGAGGCTCAGACACACCTGACCGTAGGAACCAGTGGGGATGCTGCCGATACCTGCAGCCTGTCATCTGTAGCCACCTACAACCTGGGCATGGAGGAGCCATATGGGCCTGATGATCACCCCTTGTGGGCCTGGGTTAGTGGAGGAGGCTGCTATATCGACTCCCACTCCCAACTTCCCTGGTTCAACTCCACAGGTCAGCTGCTTGCCTGGGATGTTTTTAGTCTCAGCTATATTTGTATTAGCAGTATTTATCGGATTTAGATATTGGATGGTGGCAGCAGCTCTTTGGCCTACTGATCAGAAGATTGTGAGTTCAAATCCCAGCACCACCAAGATGTCACTGTTTGGTCCTTGAACAAGGCAAGGCTGTTAAACTTTTACTGCTCAACTGTCACTTTGTTTTAAAGCATCAGCCAAATGAGTAAATGTAAGTGAGTGCCAGTTGGAGAAGCGATAGCCCAGTGATTAAAGTTCTGACCCTGTGTTTTGACATTGAATATTTTCCAAAGCTGTGTCCTGGAACAAACAATGATTTCCTCATGGAGGTTAAATGGCATGTCTAAATAGCTGTACAACTCCCAGGGTCATCCAGCAAGACGCACAGCACTTTTGTAAATAATCGTATTCAGTGGTTAGAGCTGCTTAACACCTTTTTAAATTCTCGTCTTATTCCGAAAGCATATTATTCAGTAACTACTATGAATTATTCAGTGACTATAATAGCAACTATGTTTAGTTTACTTGTTTTTAAGTTAGGGTCATGATGTTTTCCATAAAATATAAACCTTGCTAGTCCTTAATATATTAAGTTGTTGCGTAGAGAGAAAGAAAATGCTCATTTATTTAAAAAAAAAAAAAGAAGCATTTTGAAAAGGTAGAGGTCCATGAAATTGTGATGGGGTGACGTACGTATGTACATTCTGTCTATGCAGGTCTGGCCTCCTCTATACAGGCCATGTCACTCTCCATCACACCCGCACAGACTGCAGCCTGGCGCAAGCAGATCTTTGAACAGCTCAGCGAGAGGTCCAAGAGAGAGATGGAAAACTTCAAACATTATGAACAGGCCATTGAACAGGTGGTGCTCTCAGTAAATCTCACCTAAATGCTGAATGTGTGCTGTATCTGTGTTATCTTTCAATTCTCTTCCTCTTTCAGTCTGTTTGGGTGAAAAAGGGCTCCATGCAGTGGTGGAGGGACTGGAAACCTAACAAGTGGCTGGATGTGCAGTTTGCACTGGAACAATTCTCAGGAGCTGAGGGCAACAAGGATGGCATCCTGTTCATATACTATACCTTTAATGAGGAAAAGAAGGTGATTTTTCCACACAATTCGGTGCTCCTTAACAACACGTATTAATAATGAGTAACTCAAATACAGTTTTTAGTCAGTTCAAGAGAACAAGGACATAGTCTTATTACTTGGTGTTTCAGCCAGGTCCTCTCCACAACCTGGCAGAAAATTTGGGTTGAATACCAGTATCCAGTGTACACGTAGCCTACCCTACATATAACATAACATTGCAGCCCATTGCCTAGTTATGTTGAGGAAACAACAATATTACAGTATTGTAGTGTTTAGAACCAGAGTCCTCTTTCTTGCTTCTTCCTCCAGTACCTACACGCATTCATTAACGAAGTCACCATCCTAGTACCGGTGCTGAACGACTCCAAGCACACATTTGCTGTCTACACACCGGAGAGGACTAAGCAAAGGTGGCCCATCCGCCTTGCAGCTGCCACTGAGCTGGAGATGCATGACTGGGTAAGGAAAGGCCGTGCTTATAAACAGTGCTTCTCATTTTAATCGCCGTTAATGAGTGTAATGAATGAATGAGTGAGTGAGGTAGGAATACAATATTGTACTTGGTAAATGTTTGGTCAGTGATGATCGTTTATCTGACAGCTTTACACCTGTCACAGGTGTGACCAAACTTTGAGTAAACCCTGATATGTAGCTTCTTGTTTACTGACGGTTTAGGCAGGCATCCCACAAGAAGTGTTTATCTTGCTATTGCTGGGTTTTTTTGAGGGAAACTGTGTTTTCTCTTAGCTGGCCTTGCTCAGCGTGTCCTGCTGTGACTCCCGTGGCATCCAGGGTCCACCTTCCAAACAAGCCATCTGGTCTATTACCTGCAAGGGAGACATTTTTGTCAGTGAGCCGACGCCAGGGCTGGAGGCGTCCCTGTACCCGACACCCTGTGACCAAATGTGAGCCTTTTCTCCGTCATGTGGCTTTTCCAGCCTGCTAGACTGCATGATTTATGATTATTAGGTATTGTGTGCTTGAAGAAGGCTAAAAGTTACAATACACAGCTAATAGCAAAATTATTGGCACCCTTCGCAAGCCACAGTGAATAATGCATGTGCTTTATTTATTTATTTTTGATATGACAACACTTTTTTTTTAATGCAAGATTTTAAAAGTACAGTTTTCTTTGCAAAATACTTCTTTCAGAATTATCAACACGTAATATTCTATATATATATTTTTTTTTTCTAAATTTTATTTCAGTCTCCAGAAACTCAGCTAATGCTTCTGACCCAGCTATATCGTCAATATACTGACCGCCAAAGGGGTTGAATATGTTAAAAAAAAAAAAATTTTGATGAGCAAAATCAAAGAGCTTTCAACACAAGAGACAGAGGGTTTTTGAACTGCACAAGTCAGGTAACGGATTTAAAAAAAAAATACAGCAGCTCAGTCAGGGCTGTAATAGTCAAGGTCAAGGTCTTTTATTGTCATTTCAACCATATACAAGTACACAGTTAAAACGAAATTACGTTTCTCCAGGACCATGGTGCTACATTGAACATCACAGGACTACAAATCTACACATAACATAAAGTGCAAGAGTGCAACACTGCAGACAGTAATGACATAATAGACAATAAACGACACAAAGTGCAGACACAAGCAACATAAAGGTGCAGAGTTAAGTGTACGTACTGAGGTAGTTATGAAAGGAAATAAATGTCTTTTTGTAATGTACCAGACGTCACCATTCTCAGTCAAATAACGAGGAGGACAATACTGAAGGCAAAGAAGAACCCCAAATACAGCACCCTCCACAATTATTGGCACCCCTTGTAAAGATTAGTAAAAAGGGCTAGACAAAATCCACCTCTTGTTGAAGTAGCTTCATCTCACACTGAAAAAATGAGAAAAATCCAACCTTTTAATTGAAAAATTTATTCAGAGAAAGATCCCTTATCAAGAAATAATTATTTTAAACAAAAACAGGTGTACCACTATTATTGGCGCACCTGCATTTAATACTTTGTACAACCTCCCTTTGCCAGTAAAACAGCACTGAGTCTCCTATAACATTTTATAAGGCTGGATATACAGAGCAGGGCATCTGAGACCGTTCCTCTTTACACAATCTCTCCAGATCATTTAGGGTCCGAGGCCCTCTCTTGTGCATGCTCCTGTTCAGCTCACCCCACAGGTTTTCAATGGGGTTCTGGTCAGGGGACTGAGATGGCCATGGTAGAAGCTTGATTCTGTGCTCCGTGAATCATTTTTGTATTGATTTGGACATATGCTTCGGATTATTGTCCTACTGAAAGATCCAATGATGACCCAGTTTTAATTTCCTGGCAGAAACAGCCAGATTTAGATTGAAAAAGTCCTTGTACTTCATGCAGTCCATGATGTTATGTACCCTAACAAGGTTTCCAGGGCCTTTGGAGGAACAACAGCCCAAAAACATCACAGAACCTCCACCATATTAACAGTTGGGAAAGGGTTCTTTTCATTATAGCCATCCTTCTTTTTATACCAAACCCACCTTGAGTGTTCATTACCAAAAAGCTCCATTTTTGTTACATCAGACCAGAGAACATGGTTCCAGTCAAAGTTGTAGTAGCATTTTGCAAACTTAAGGTGTTTGTTTGTGGTTAACTGACCGAACAGGCTTTTTTTTCTGGCATACCTTCTAAATAATCTGTTGGCATGGAGGTGGCATCTGATAGTGGTTTTGGAGACTTGGAAACTCCCAACGTTTTTCTTTTTCTTGTAATTCACCAACAGCAATCCTTGGTTTGTGTTGGTTCTTGTTTTTTCTTTTTTGCATCTTACCATCCTCCTCACTGTACATGGGGGCAAAATAAACTTGGGTTCTCTTCCAGGCAAGTTTGTAACAGTTCCAGTTGGTGTCCACTTTTTTATTATTGCCCTAACAGTAGAAATGGACATTTTCAGGCGAGTAGCTATTTTTTATAACCATTCCCTGACTTATGAAGGTCAACACACTTCTCCCTCATTTGGTTTGTGTGTTCTCTTATCTTTCCCATGTTGATGGATGACTAAGGGAATTTGGCCTCTGTGTCACCTCATATTTGTTCCCCAGTTAATCAGGAAGTCATAGATTACAGCTTGAAAGTTCCTACACACTCCAATCAACTCAAACAATTGAATGTACAATTTAAATGGGGAACGCACTTCAGGTACATGGTGTTCACTATCATTTCCAGGGGGCTAATAATAGTGGAACATGTGTTTTTGTTGAAAATAATGATTTCTTGATGAGGGATTTTTTTTTATTTTTTGTAAAAAAATTTTAATTAAAGGTCGGATTTTTCTCATTTTTTCAGTGTGAGATGAAGCGACTTCACCAAAAGGTGTCTTTTTTTCTAACCTTTTTTACTGAATCTTTATAAGGGGTGCCAATAATTGTGGAGGACACTGAATATAGCTGGGCGCTACATAAAAAAATATATATATATATTATTAATTATTTATTAATTTACATTTATTTAAAAAAAAAATTCCAAGCATGATAATTTACAAAAAAAATTTTATTTTATGAAAGTTGAAATTATTTTTTTGTCCTTTTTGTGGCTATTTTTATTTCAGGAATGTTAAAGAATTTATTCTTGTAAACAGTAAATAAAAGCCTCATTAACATTTAAATAAAACTGACAAAAAATATTAAATTATGAAAAGGTTAATTGATATTGAAATGAGGGTTTTTTTTTTTTATCTGTAAGATAAATAGTAAAATCATTGATTAAATCAAATAAATGAATTGACGTTCGTTTTTTCGGCAAACTCCTATATCCAGTATTCTGATTTTCTTTTTCGTGTATAGAAGATAAAAGTTTTCAACTTTCTTGTAAAATTACAGAATCTTTCTGAAAGTTCCAGATACAAACAAACAAACAAACAAACATGTGAGAGAAAAGAAGGAGCGAAGAGTTAAGAGATAAAACCAGTGTGTTTATTTTATTAGCTCAGACGCCTCGGGGGAACGCCAGAGTCCGTGAACTGTCAGGACCTATTAAACATGTAATTCTTGATGGAGCCAAACTTTATACACACACACACACACACACACACACACACACACACACACACACACAACACAGTCCAGAGTAACATGTTATTAAAAAGATGAGCATGGCCGAGTGAAAATAAATAAATAAATAAGAAATACTGATTAAATTTTAAGCAGCCGGCGGGCCGATAGTTTGCCTGAGGCGTATTTGTCAGTTTCAAAGGGTGTTTTTATTAATTTTGTATTTTGCATTTTGTTAGTGGAAAGCGCTCGCTCCGCTGGGAACGCCACGAGCTACTGCCGAGCTGAGACGAGCCTATAGCACAGAGACGAGAGGTACAGGGAATGTCAAACAGATCACACACACACACACACACACACACACACACACACACACACACACACACACACACTATCCTTGTCAGAACCTTCCATTGACACAATGTAGCTAATTAATGCTACACCGCATATCAATCGAACCTTTACCTTCACCTCCGAAACCAACATCAACCCCTTCAGCTCATCTACTTTACACTTCTTTCCAAATAAAAGCTGCAGTTTTTGCAAAAAAAGTGTCACACGATGAAAACTGTCAGATATTCCTGGGCAGCAGTTATCACCATCACCTCACAGCAAGAAGGTTCTGGGTTTGAACCTCGTGGCTGACTGGGGTCTTTTTGTGTGTGGAGTTTGCATGTTCTCTCCTCGTGTGTGTGATGTGGGTTTCCTCCGGGTCTCCGGTTTCCTCCCACAGTCCAAAGACTTGTGGATTCGGTCACTTGGTGACTCTAAATCCCTCAGAGGTGTGAGTGTGAGTGTGATGGTTGTTCGTCTTTGTGTTACACCTGTGATAGGTTGGCGACCTGCCACCTCAGGGTAAACCCCGCCCCTCAGCTGTGATTGGCTCCAGCTTCCCCTGCGATACTGATGGGGAAGCGGTGTAGATAACAGATGGATGAATTCCTGTCCTTGCTGGGACATCTGGGCCTCACCAAGATATACCAACATCTCACCTGCTCATACACAACCAGCAATCAACAACCCCCCAACACACACACACACACACATACACACCACACTAACACACACCGATACACACCAGTACACACGAACACACTCCAATACACACCAGTACACACTAACACATGAATACACACCAATATACACTAACACACACCAAATATACACCAGTACACAATAACACACACCAAATACACACCAGTACACACCAATACACACTAACACACACCAAATACACACCAGTACACACTAACACACACCAATACACACCAGGACACACCAATACACACTAACACACACCAAATAGACACCAGAACACACTAACACACACCAATACACACCAGTACACACCAATACACACTAACACACACCAAATACACACTAACACACACCAATACACACCAGGACACACTAACACACACCATTACACACCAATACACACAAAGGACACACCAAATACACACCAGTACACACTAACACACACCAGTACACACTAACACACACCAATACACACCATTACACACCAATACACACTAAGGACACACCAAATACACACCAGTACACACCAGTACAGACTAACACACACCAATACACACCAAGACACACCAGTACACACTAACACACCAGTACACACCAAATACACACCAGTACAGACTAACACACACCAATACAGACCATTACACATCAGTACACACTAACCCACACCAAATACACACCACTACACACGAACACACATGAATACACACCATTACACATCAATACACACTAAGACACACCAAATACACACCACTACACACTAACACACACCAATACACGACAGTACAGAATAACACACACTAATACACACCAGTACACACTAACACACACCAATACACACCAGTACACACTAACACACATCAAATACACACCAGTACACAATAACACACATCAAATACACACCAGTACACACTAACAAACACCAATACACACCATTACACACCAGTACACACTAACACACACCAAATACACACTAGTACACACTAACACACACCAAATACACACTAATACACACTAACACACACCAAATTCACACCAGTACACACTAACACACATCAAATACACACCAGTACACACTAACACACACCAATACACACCATTACACACCAGTACACACTAACACATAGCATTACACACCAGTACTCACTAACACACACCAATACACAGCATTACACACATCACAAACTAATGCACACCAATACACACCAGTAAACACTTACACGCACCAATACACACCAGTACACACTAATACACACCATTACACACCAGTACACACATCACAAGCTAACACACACCATTAGATACTAACACAACCATTACACACCAGTACACACTAACACACACCAATACACACCATTACACATGAGTACACACTAACACAACCATTACACACCAGGACACACTACCGCACACCAATGCATACCATTACACACATCACAAACTAACACACACCAATACGCACCATTACACACCAGTACACACAAACACACACCAATACACACCATTACACACCAGTACACACTAACATACACACAAACACACACCAATACACACCATTACACAACAGTCCACACTAACACACCAATACACACCAGTACACACAAACACATACCAATACACACCATTACACACCACAAACTAACACACACCAATACACTCCATTACACACCAGTACACACAATCACACACCAATACACACTAACACACCATTACAAACCAGTACACACTAACTCACACCAATGCACACCATTACACACTAAGACACACCAATAGAGACAAATACACACCATTACACAGCAGTTCACACGAACCCAAACTGATACACACCAATACATGCATCACAGACTAACACACACCAATACACACCAGTACATACCAGTACACACTAACACACACACAATACACACCATTACAGACATCACACACTAACACACACCAATACACACCAGTACACACTAACACACACAATACACACCATTACAGACATCACACCACTACACACATCACACTACCACACACAATACACACAATTACACACCACTACACACTAACATACACCAGTACACACCAGTACACACTAACACACACAATACACACCACTACACACTAACATACACCAATACACACCATTACACATCACTACATACGGACATACACCAATACACACCAGTACACACTAACACACACAATACACACCATTACACACTAACATACACCAATACACACCATTACACACCAGTACACACAAACACACACCGATACACACTAACACACACCAGTAGAGACCAATACACACCAAATCATAAACACACACACACACAGTCAATATACTAACTATATACACACTACTATTACAGTGCTTTTGCTTGATAACACACCAAAATATGATCAACAAACAAACAAACAAACAAGGGGGCAACACCAAACCCCAAACCACGATGATTTGGAAACTCCAGATGAACACACTTCTAAAGAGCATCAGAGCTTCATCCAGTCATCAACTGTCAAAGGATTCAGGAAAAAAAAAGAGAAAACTAGGCCAGATATCTGATGAATTATAAATCGGATTCGGTGTCTGAGCTGCAGATTTAAAAGGCTGCAGTGGGTCATGTAACCAACCGAAAACACAAACGTGACGAGATCACTGCGTGTCTTCACGTGAACAACACACACCTCATCAGCAGTGCGGACACGTGGCGTCGTTCTAAAGAATATAAAAATCACTGTGAATCATCCGACAAAGCAATTAACACTTTATAAAATAATTAAATAATAATCATGTAAAATAAATATACACATTCCATTTATGATATGACATTTATTTAAATAAACAATTTAATAATTTAATAAAATTGATTTTCATTTTGTAGACATTAACTTAAAGCATTATGGACAATATTTTAAATGTGAGATTCTTTTTTTTCTGAAAGAAATGACGCACTGTTAGCAATCTTCGACATTTTAAATCATCATATTTACATATTTAATATATTAATTGTATATAAATATGTAATTATTATGAATCGGTTAGACGAATGGCTTTATCGTGTACGAGATGAAACCAGCTTAAGTTTTAAGTAGAATAAATTGCATGCTAATGATAATGCTAATTAGTTCAACAGGCTAGGTTTTGTTTGTTTTGTAGAAGGTGGTGTGATGAAGCGGATTTCCCGTCGGCCTGAAGTTGATTATTTTTGAATAACAGCGTGTCCTGAGAACGACGTCATACTTTTTATCGGTTTATCGTTATGTTGTGGAATAATCCAAGAATTGATCACTTACTTACGTTATAGGAGCTATAAACAGTCGTTCCCTCACCAGCCTGGCTTTTCTCTTGAAATTAAAAAACAAACAAAAAAAGCTCAAAAAACACAGCTTATCAAAAAACCTGAAAACAACAACAGCAACAACAAAATACGCAAACTCTTCTGTCCTGAAGTTCCCTCTGACTGTTACAAAGCGCTGACACTGGAGACTCCTTCCATAAGTGTGACATAAACATCCTAAATCTGTGTATTATTACTGGAGCGCCTGCCGTACGAGTCCCTGTGAATGAGCTGTTGCTATGGAAATGATAACGTATCAAACGAGCGCATTAATGTGCAGTATATAAACCTGCACTACTGTCAGAGCTGCTGTTCCAGAGAATTAATCAACACCTTCATTTCTGACCAATCAGAGTCCAGGATTCTACAGCAGCGTGGTCTGATCTAATTAAAGTTCCAGTATCTTGTCATGTTTTTTTGTTTGTAGAATTTTGATAAGCGAACGGTTTCTGATCTGTCACTCGGATTGAACGGATGCTGGATGTCAGGTGGAATCAATGTTTCATGTAAATGGCATTGAAATACGCAGCGTACGAACGGATTAACGGCCAAAACAAATCCAACATTGATGATTTTTGCAGAAAGGGCAGCTTCAAACAACATTGAACACCGGGTTAAAAGCGTCTGCCCTCGGGCTATAATTTACAGACGCCGTACCTGCTGCGAGCCGAGAGCAAAGCGGAGCCTGAAGACAAAATTAAACCTCTCGTACCTGCATGAGTCCGTGTGTGTGTGTGTGTGTAGTCACTTTTTATTAGTCATGGCTCCATGCTGTGATGTATGTATGAGTGGTCAGTGTGTGTTCGGACGAAAACTTAATATGAAGACTCTATTCAGAATAAACAGATAATGTGTGTGTGACATGAGGAGGAGGAGGAGGAGAAGGAGGAGAACCGGACATAGGGTTGAAAGTAGAGGTGTGTATCAGGAGGCAACATGACAAACAATCACCATGCTCATCAAACAATATGAACGTGAGAATGTTAACACGGCTGTTTCACAATCAGGGTCATCGTTCTGAATAACACCAATTAACTCCTGCAGCTAGGTCCAGTACTGTATATATACACACACGCACACAAACGCACACACTCCCCGTCCACTTTAATAGGAACTTGTTGTTACCTCGCCCGCGACGGAGTCCGGCGAGGTACTGTAATTGGTGCCGTTTGTTTGTTTGTTTGTCTGTCTGTCTGTCTGTGTGTCCACAATCTAGCGTCTAGACGGTTGCACCGATTGACTTCAAATTTTCAGGGTAGGTGGGCAA
>JAODTV010000006.1:22531749-22544518 GCA_025399955.1 Galeichthys feliceps
CTCTCTCCCGGCCTCCCTGTCGGTCTCTCTCTCTCTCTCTCTCTCTCCCTCCCTCCCTGTCGGTCTCCTCTCTCTCTCTCTCTCTCTCTCTCTCTCTCTCTCTCTCTCTCTCTCTCTCTCTCTCAGGAATTAATGAAAGAATGAAGTGAGTGAAATGTCATCTGCAGACAGGAAACAGTAAATCTCCCCTTTTTTAAGCAGTGTCGTAGTCTTACTCTAAATTCTCTATTATTATTATTATTATTATTATTAACTGAAGATTTAGAAAAACAAAATACTAAAACATGAAGGAAAAGAGGAAGATAATGAATATTAATAGTAAAACACGAGCTCTGATCAGCCGTGTTCATTCTGGGTGGGTATTTTATTTTATTTTTTACTCATTTGCATATCTTATTCTAAGAGCCAATGAAATGCGGTGTTGAGAGGGCCGACTTGCCCCGCCTCCTGTCCCTCCTCTTTAAAGGCGCAGTGGGCGGAGCAGAGACCCACTCACTCCTCAACCACAGACCGGAAACACAGCTGGAACGCGTGGGTTCCTCCACTACACCTCCAGGTTCTTCAGGTTCTCCCCTACAGCAGCTCCTGACCCACAGCCTCCTTCCCCCTGCAGGAGGTGAGAAGGTAAGACTGAACCCAGGGCTCAATATCATACACTTCCTGCTCCATCATCATCCAGACCCAGCAGAGGATCCTCAGAACCAGTGGACTGGAGAGGCCATGGTCCTTCAGATCTGCAGGACTGTGGGTTAAATAAAGAAATGGTTCCTGTTCTGTGTGATGTAGCACTTAATTTAATTTATTTATTGTGAGAACTCAAGAGAACTACATTTATGAAATATGTACAAGTTCCAGTGACAATGCAGAGACTGGAAACCCAAGATGGGCTTGAATGTCCCTATTAAACTACAGACATGGTTAGCTATTCAATCTTCAAGCTGTTCTGTATTCATATCAAGAAGTCTATACAACACAATGAAGCTTATTAACAATTTTGCAAAACAGACAGAGAGAGAGAGAGAGAGAGGCTAATCATCCTTTCTTGCAGCTGAATAGCTGAATTGCGAAGGACGCAGTTCAACACGGCCGAGACAAAGGCGCCACAGGCAGCCGCCATACTACTCATGTCTGACCAGGGAACACAGCCCAGATATTAACACCTATTGGCAATTTTAGAGTATCCAATTAACCTAACCACATGTCTTTTTGACATTTTAGTAAAAATAGAATTGGCCCTAAAATAGAGCCTTGTGGAATTCCACATTTAACAGTACTGACGGCTGAATAAGTATCATTATACTTAACCGTTTGTTCTCTGGAGGAAAGGTAACTTTGAAACCATCTTAAAGCGGATCCTCGAATTCCATAATGATTTAGCTTTTGCAACAAGATTTCGTGATTAATAGTATCAAAAGCTTTAGCTAAGTCCATATACACACCAATTATACATTGTCGGTTTTCAAGAGCTTCATAGATTTTATCTGTAACATCAATCAATGCATGGTCTGAAGAATGTCCTTTCCGAAATCCATACTGATTGTCATACAAAATACGACTAATTTCCACGAAATTGAGTAAGCGATTACACATGATCCGCTCATATATTTTTGAAAAACAACATAAAACCGAGACAGGTCTATAATTGGTAAAGAGTTTCAGTGATCCCTGTTTGAAAACTGGTGTTATAACAGCAATTTTTAATTTATCAGGGAAGACACCTATTTTTAATGATCTATTTATCAAAAATAGTAGTGGTGTACTTATTTCACAATATACCGATTTCACAACTTTAGCACTGATATTGTCAAATCCTGCACTAGAGTTCTTCAAATTTTTTACCACCTCAAAGAGTTCATTTTCTACCACAGATTTTACGAACATAGAATACTGAACATGGTCACCCATGAAATCGACTGGCCTTTTCCCCCCTCTTTTTATTCCATTTGCGAGATTTAAGCCCACTTCAGTAAAATATGAATTAAAATGATTTGCAATTGCTAAGGGATCCTGTATAGAGTAGCCATCTTTTTCAAATGAAGAACACAATTTTGATTTGCCATTTTTACCTACTAGATTGTTTATTAATGTCCAACACTTCTTTAAATCTGATTTATACTTACGTAAATGATTACTGGCATATGCCCTATCAGCTATATGAAGTAAGTGGGTAAGCTTATTTTGGTATAACTTGTATCTTTCCAAAGTAACTTTACATGGAGTTTTAATGTACTGTACATATAATTTGTGCTTACGCTTAATAGAATTTAAAAGGCAGTCTGTAATCCAAGGCTTCTTTTTATTCCTTAGAGGAATTTTGACTATAGGAATAGAGGAGTCATAACATTTTTTAAATATAGTACTGAATATATTGAATGCATCATTGGGGTCATTATTACCAAGGACGGCACTCCAGTTTTTGCATGCCAGATTTTGTTTCAATCTGTTAATTGTTCTAGAATTTATAACATGTCTGTAAATATATTTTTGGCGGTTATGTACCGGGGTGGCCTTTATTTTACATAAGTGGAACAATGGAAAATGATCAGAAATGTTGCAGAAAAATAAACCACTTAATGTTTGATTAGAATCAATGGTATCAATGGCATTGGTATAGATATGGTCAATCAAAGTAGCGGAAGTGGTTGTTACCCTACTTGGACGATTAATCAATGGAACAAGTGAATAGGAAAACATTGTGTTTAAGAAATCACCAGTCAGAATATGGTTCTCGACATTAATTAATTATTAATTAATTATTAAAATCCCCCATCAAATAATAGAGCTTGTTCTCATTACAAGTAGAACTAAAGAAGTCCACTAGGGCATTATTAAATAAAGCAATGTTTCCATTTGGAGGCCTGTATATTTCACCAACTATAATATCTTTACTAGTACCAAATACAGTCTTCGGTATTTCAATAAATAAGCACTTGGCAAGTCCAGTGAATGGAACAGCCAATTCATCTCTGTTTCTATACTCAATATTTTCCTTAACAAACAATGCAACTCCACCACCAGATTTATTTTTCCTATAGTTGTGTTCACTCGTATAACCTTCTAGTTTATAAAGCTCATAATTTGTATCTTTCAGCCAAGTTTCGCATAAACCAATAATATTAAATTGGAAATCTAATGAATTTAAGTACACAGTGAGCTCACTAAAATGAGCAGGGCAGCTACGTATATTATAATGAAATACAGATAATTCAGTTGAAGAGTAGGATTTAACTTTCTTTTTAAATTTGTCTTCAATGTAGTAGTCACAAGCATGCATCAGTTCATTAGATAGAGTTTTGTACAATTGAAAATTTACATCTGGGTCGAAATTAACGTTTGGGATATTTAAGGATTCTTGATTACTTTCAAAAATAGGAATTCTCAAATCATTCAGTTTATCATAATTTATAACATAATTCCCATACCACAATTGGGACAAAGCTGCAAAAAAAATCATTGTCATCAGTATAGTGATTATACGGAAGGTGACACAGATCATTATCCATTTAAGAAACAGAATAATTACATATTTACATCCTTTAAATAGTGTCAAATATACACAATATACATGTAGGTAATTACCAAGGTCATTATGATCTCCTCCCTTCTTTGATGACCAGTTTGTCATACGACAGGAAAGCAATTTTCCCATCAGCCCTAGCTTGTTTCAATTTCGGTATCAGTTCCCTTCGTTTTTCAAGTACTCTCTGAGAAAAGTACTCATTGAAGAATATAGTAGGTACTTTACGTTCTTTTGCTACTTTCAGTATGGCTTCTCTGTCCTTAAATTTGGCAAGTTTCACTACTATTGTCCGCACTTTATTCGGAGCCCTACCATCTGCCCTCGGAGCCGGTGTGACACGATGGGCCCTCTCTATTTTGACGGAATCTGGAAGATGGAGCTTCTCCATCAAGGTAGATCTTATGAGCTGTTCAGTTTGTTCCCATGTCTCATTGGTGATCTCAGCTATTCCCTCAATACGGATGTTATTCCTCCTTGATTGATTTTCTAGGTAATCCAACTGGTTGGTGACCTCTTCCATGTTTTTCTCAATATCCTTGAGTCCTTTCGTAGATGTTCCTAGCTGGTTTAAAGAGTTTTTTGCCTCCAGCAGTTCCTGTTGTGTGAACTCAAGGCTGTGCTTCAATTCACTTAATGACACTGTTGTAGATTCCATAAAATTATCCAGCCTCTGGTTAATGGTGTTTGGAAAAACTTGCAAACTTGCCTGGAACGCATCCTGTTGAATTTTGAGAAGTTTATTAAACATCTCTTCCTGCTCTTTAAGGGCTTGTTCGATCGGGTCGGTGTCCTGGTCAGGGTTGACTTGGCCTCTCCTAAGCCACGCTTTGCCGTCGCTGGACATGGGCCGTGAAAACCTTAAGCCGACCGACAACTTAATCCGCTCCCCTCGCTCAATTGCCTAGGCACAGCTGTGCGTTAGTGTGTGACAGAGTCAGTCAACCAAAAATGGCATAGTCACATTTGATTTCGGTATCCCAGTTACTAACACACTGAAAACGTCCAAATTTTCTACTGAATATCCACACAATTACATCCAGGGCAATCTCAGGATATTCCTCTCACTTCTTGTATGACTTGCAATATCCAATCATAAACAATTCCAGAGGTAAACGGTGATTTAGCAGGAGCTAGTAAAGTGTTGCCCTTTAAGCGTTGTTTAAGTGGCCCCATTGAGGTCAGAACTGCCGACTCCCTGACCACCTTCAAGCGGTGGTGTAACTGTTTTTCGGTCTAGACCAACCCAGGCTGTGTACTGTCTAGTCTGTGGTTAGCCATTTGAGTTCTCTATTTAGTTGTACTTTGGATAGTTGGTTTGTTTCCTTGGCTGTTTGAGTATTGATACCTCAACAGAATATTTAACTGAATATTACACAGAAGTATTGTTGTCACTTGTTCAGTTGGCACTAGAACTTTCTTGTCTAGAAGTTCAGCACTTTGTGTACCTGACTTTTGCACTCGTTGTACGTCGCTCTGGATAAGAGCGTTTGCCAAATGCCATGTAATGTAATGTAATGTACACAAGCCCCATTGCTTAATAGCCCTTTGTACGTGGACTTACAGGTTTTCGTCTTGCTGAAGGCACCATTGGATTCACAACGCACTGTGACACCATCATCCTGTAGCTTAAGCATGCATCTTCTCTGCCAGCGAGGGGAACGCAGCTTTAACATGATGGAGCCTTGCAGCATGATTTGTACATCGCTGTCATCTTGGACACCTGAGAGAGAGAGATGGGGGGTTAGGGGGGGCTTTTACATCTGGCACTTTGCCAACCACATTTTGATAAAGGATGGTGAATAAGAAAGGCTTTTACATAGGCTTAATTAAATTTCTCACAAGCCTGGACGCTTTCCAGTAGTCCCACATGCTTAGTAAAATCTATCACAGAAAAGACTTAGAGAACTTATTAGATTGTTTGTTTTATTTCTATTTATGAATGAAGTCATGATAGTCTGATGTGTGCAGTGCAAATGAAGTAGTATCAGTGGTTATGTTGTTCAGCAAGTAATTAGGATTGATGCCTTGGATGCTGCATGAAGTTCCACAAAAAGTGATCTGCAATATAATCAGTTGAAGAATGCCCAAAAGCCCTCTTCAATTCACTCCATAATTGTTCTTCTAAACAGCAACTTAAGAAATTTGAGTGCAACTTCAACAACAAAATATCAATCATGGCTTAGTCCAGATCTGTTTTATTCACTAAAAGCATGTCAGTTGTAAACCATTATAGCTCTTTTAGGTGAAAGTGCCTGGCATTGTTTGGTCCTTATCTCATGCTCCACTATAACAGCACAGCGTGACGTCTTTCAGCTTGAACCTCTCAGAGTGAAGCAAGCCTTTAAAATGTTGAGTGTATTTCCTACTATCTGAAATCGCACTATTAATCCTTCTATCAAAAATCTGTACTGTCAGAATGAATAGGCTGGAACATGTTCTGAAGTTCTCTGAGGAACATGCATTGTGTGAGTTTACACACATGGCATAATTATTCAACTCCAACACACCTTGTTTTTGGTGTTGTTTAAAAACATGGCACAAATGTACCCATGACATGAAGCTTAATCACTGTGCCCTGAACATACACTGCCCCAGTGTCAACTGTAACCATTCTGTTCTCTATATGTGGAAAACAACCAGATATGGCGATACAAAACATCCAGTCTTCTTCTTTCGGCTGCTCCTGTTAGAGGTCGCCATCCTTCCAATTTATGATCCGCACATTTGATTCGGCATAGGTTTTTGCACACCGGATGCCCTTCTTGACACAACCCTCCCCAATCTATCCGGGCTTGGGACCAGCACTAACTATGCACTGGCTTGAACCCAGAATCTTCTTGCTGTGAGACAACAGTGCTAACCACTACACCACTGTGCTCCCCACAAAATATCCAATCTGCTTGTAATATCTGTGAGAGGTTTTGGTGTATTTCCAGATAAACGTTTGTCCACTTTCTGTTCTGGAACAGGAAGCCTTCTTCAGGTTCCCTTCACGGTTCAGTACTTACTGATACCACAGTGCAGACAAATGGGATGGAGCTAACAACATTTTACAAGACAATATTGAAAGGAAACTGTCATGCACAATATTAAACAACCAAAAATAACAATACATTTGAGCAGTACTATAATAATTACTGTATAATGACTGCTGTACCAGTTAACTATGTCATCAATATCAATAAGACATTGTCATATACTGTATACTGTTTGTACACATTCTTGCTCATACTGTATGTAGCTTACTCATTCAATATTATACCTCTATTCCATTAATCTTCCTCCTTTGCACCCTAGCACACATCTATTAACTTCTTAAGGCGTAGGGGGCTGGGAGATGTGGCTCACCCAGACAGACACACCCAAAATTGATCAAAAATAGTTCCACAATTATCAGGTCAATATACATAATGTTGTTCTCTATGGGTATGTAAAACCTCAGAAAATATATTTCCAGTGTCAGTAACATTGTGACTGTTACTATACCGGAGTAAACTGTGATAAACCAAAGGAGAAATTTACACTTTTTATTTTTGTCTAAAGTTTATTCGAGATTAGACAGTAGATAACACCATGATAACAATGGTCCCATGCACAAAGATGCCACTTTTTTCCATTCAGCAACTCCTTGACTACAAGTGGACAAAAAACATAGAAATACCACAAAGTACATATAGACGTGGACAAATGTGTTGGTACCCTTCCACGAAAAAAAAAAAAAAAGAACCCACAACTATCTCTGAAATAACTTGAAACTGACAAACGTTAATGGCATCCATCATTGTTTATTCCATGTTTAACACAAATCAGACTTTGCTTTTGATTTTTGATTCAACTAAATATTTTACATAACAAAACAAATGAAACTGGCATGGACAAAATTGATGGTACCCTTAATTTAATATTTTGTTGCACAACCTTGAGTAGCAATCACTGCTAACAGGCGATCTCTGAAGCTCTCAATGAGACTTCTGCATCTGCCAACAGGTAGTTTGGCCCACTCTTCCTGAACAAACTGCTCTAGCTGTCTCAGGTTTGAAGGGTGCCTTCTCCACACTGCATGTTTCAGCTCTTTCCAGAGAAGTTTGATAGGATTCAGATCAGGGCTCATAGAAGTCCACTTCAGAATAGTCCAATGTTATATGTTCTCCTCCATTCTTGGGTGCTTTTAGCTGTGTTTTGGGTCGTTATCCTGTTGTAGGACCCATGACCTGCGACTGAGACAGAGCTTTCTGACACTGGGTAGTATGTTTTGCTCCAGAATGCCTTGATAATCTTGATTTTGTTGTGCCCTGCACAGATTCAAGGCACCCTGTGCCAGACGCAGCAAAGCAGCCCCAAATCATAACCAAGCCTCCTCCGTGTTTCACAGTAGGCATGGTGTTCTTTTCTGTGAAAGCTTCATTTTTTTTTTTCTGTGGACATAGAGCTGATGTGACTTGCCAGTAAGCTTGAGTTTTGTCTCATCTGTCCAAAGGACATGCTCCCAGAAGCATTGTGGCTTGTGAATATGCATTTTAGTAAATTCCAGTCTGGCTTTTTTAAGTTTTTCTTTCAGCAATGGAGTCCTTCCACTGAGCTTGCTGTCGCTCAAAAAGTGACAGATGGTACAATCAGACACTGATGTACCTTGATCTTGGAGTTCAACTTTTATGTCTTTGGAAGTTGTCCTTGGCTCTTTTTCTACCATCCTTCTGTTCAATCTGTGGTCAATTTTCCTCTTGCGGCCATGTCCAGAAAGGTTGCCTGCAGTCCCATAGAATTTAAACTTCTTTATAATATTTGCAACTGTAGTCACAGGAACATCAAGCTGCTTGGAAATGGTATTATAGTCTTTGCCTTTAACATGCTTGTCTATAATTTTCTTCCTTATCTCCTCAAACAACTCTGCCCTTTGCTTTCTTCGGTCAATGTATAATGTGGCGCACATGACGATACTAAACCGCAGAGTGATGACTTTTCTCCATTTAAATAGACTGAATGACTGATTACAAGTTTGAAGACACCTGTGATACTAATTAAGGTTGAACAGTCAGTTTGAAATATCACTATAATCCAATTAATTATAATATTTTCTAGAGGTCCCAACAAATCTGTCCAGGCTATTTTAGAATATCTTTGTAAAATAAATAATAAATCATTTCTTTTCACACTTTTGTTTGTTTTACTCTATGACATACCAAAGGCATACAAGTATCCATGAGAAAATTGCTTTTAATTTCATTACTTTCCAGGAGGAATAAAGCATTGTTTCAACGAGCTGTAAGGGTACCAACAAATTTGTCCAAGTCTGTAGAAGGAACTCCTGGCTATAGGAAATTCTGCAATTGTTGATGCTTTTTATATTAACCCCCTCAACATCATCTAAATAAATACATTGAGGCTACTAAATGACTATTCATACTTAACCTAGTGTTTAAAACCATACCAGCTATGAGACACGCTGTAAAAACATGCAACTATTTGTTTTCCCACACCACCCAAGAATAAACTGGGATGTTAAAAATAATAATCAAAACAAACAACACAAGACACTGAGCTGTTTCCTGTCACCTTACTCACACTGAGTTCAAGGCATATCAGGCCCATCAAAGTTACCACCCTGAACCAAGTGGCATGTTCTCTTGGACAAAGGCATGTTTGAAACATGGACCAGGGTTCTACTCAACATACTTCCTTGTCCAAAAGGACAACCATTTTAGACTTGAGGTGGATGAATCGGTTCCTAAAGTCCCTCCTCTTCCATATGCCAAGGCTGTCAAACCACAAGGCTGGTTGGAGTCAGTGAGTCTGCACAACACCTATTGCCATGTTCCCATTGCTCTAGAATACAGATGCTTTTAAAGGTTTGTCTATCAAGGATGGGCCTTACTGCTATACTTAGATGATTGGCACCTCAGGCTATTATGGATATATCCACCCTCCTAGCATACATTGCATCACTTGGCTCATGGTGAACTCAGAAAAGGCTACACAATTAATTGGCATGAAGCCAGGTTCATTGCAGATGTTAACCCTCACTCTATTAGCCCAACATATTGCACACATCATTTTGCTTTCAACCCAGATCCATTCAGGGTTCTATGTGTGGTAGTGGTCCTTGATGAGGATGGTAGGATTGTTGACGGCAGCTATAGCAGTAATCCTCCTGGGCTTCCTGGCATTACAAGATTTTCAGAAGTGGCTTTTGAGCCTTCGGCTGTACCCCAGTGGCCACAAACAGAGACATGCTCTTGTCTCAGCAAGTGTGCATAGACACTAACTTGTTGAAGATGCAAGGCTTTTCCAACAATAGTGGATGGAGCTTGCTGGGACAGTATGCACTGGCCACAGCTTCACCATCTATTATACACCTTTCCTTCCCTGCTACTGGTTCTCATCTTGTTGCACAGAATTTAGCAACTAGGCTGCAGAGTGCTGTGAACAGGTTTCTGCTGCTGCATTCACTAGTGGAAGGAACAACCCAATTGTTTCATACCCAAGCAGATCTGCTGTCCCAAATGGATGGAGAGATTTGGCACCCCTAGGTCTTGAGCATTAGGGTGTTCAGTTGCTTTTGTGCACAGCCCACATGACATTATGTAGTTAAAAAAGAAGTAGTACGTTAAAGGGCACACTCATTAACCAAGTAGCTAACGGGTAGCACAGAAACACAGTTTGAGGATAGGCAACTTGCCTTTTTTGAAAAATGTTGGATTTTCTACAATAACTCCAAACATATCACAAGGCATATCTAGAGAAGAAGGAGCAGTACTGTCCATAATTGGAAGACCTCCCCCATCACCTTCCCTTAACCTAATCGAGCTGCTTTGGGAGGAGGTGAAGTAAAAAATTTGAGGAGGGCTGAATGAAATTAAAAAAATGAAAATCTGAGGAATTCAAAATTACTTTTAAAATAAAATAACATAGTTTAATTATCCTTATTTTTATATTCAAAATTGTGCAAAATACATCTGGTTAGTCATAAATTACAGATAATAAATTGGCCATCTCAAGGGATGTTTTTGCTCACAACGCACATTCTCTTGCTTAATGAGACTTAATGGGAAACACATTAGGTGAAGACTCACTCCAGTGTAAGTATTTGGTTGCTGTCAAACAGGAAATAAATACTACAAAAAATGTAAAGTAATTTTTCATACTCAGGAATCAATAACAGTAAGCTTGCCACTGGTCCAGAGTTTCTTTACTTATTGTTTATATTCAATTTACAGTGGATATAAAAAGTCTACACACCCCTGCTAAAATGGCAGGTTTTCTGTGACACAAAAAATGAATCGAAGATAAATCCTGTCAGAACATATTCCACCTTTATTGCAAAATTGCAATATATACATAGAAGGTGAAAACAAATCAGAAATGGTTTGGGGTAAAAAAAAAAAAAAAGAAGAAGAAGAAGAAGCGGAGGAAGAAGAAGAAGAGGAAGAAGAAGAAGAAAAACCATACAAAAACCTGGCTGCATAATTGTGCGCACCCGTTAATAATCAAGGATGTGGCTGTGTTCAGAATCAACCAATCACATTCAGTCTCATCTTAAATAGTAGTTAGTATACACCTGACATCAATTCAGGTGGCTCTGATTGACCTCAGATCAAGTTTGGCTCTTCCTGTAGAACTATTCTGATATCCTCTTGGTTGCATCATACTCCAAAAGCCATGGTCTGCAAAGAGCTTTCAAAACATGAACGGGATCTCATCATTGAAAGGTATCAATCAGGGTAGGGGTACAAAAAGGTATCCAATGCATTAAACATTCAATGGAGCACAGTGAAGACAGTCATCAACAAGTGGAGAAAATATGGCTCAACAGTGACTCTACCAAGATCAGGTCGTTCCTCCAAGATTGATGTGAAGACAAGGAGAAAACTGGTCAGGGAGGCCACCAAGAGGCCTACAGCAACATTAAAGGAGGTGAAGGATTTTCTGGAAAGTACTGGTTGTTTCCTACATGTGACAATATTTATTGTTGGGTAGGGAAGCAAGATGAAAGCCTTTATTCACAAAGAAAACCATGCAAGCCTGGCTAAACTTTGCAAGAACGTACATCCAGTCTCCTACAACCATGTGGAAAAATGTATTATGGTCTGATGGGACAAAGGTTGAACTATTTGGCCATAATTCCAAAAGGTATGTTTGGTGCAAAAATAAAATACATCATGAAAAGAACACCATACCCACAGTGATGGGGTGTAAGGATGTAGGTATTGTATGGTGGAATGCCTGTACATGTTTGTGTTGTGTCGTGTGTGTCCTGTAGCCGTAGTTGCTTTCTATACAGCCTGTTGTGACTGTAGTGGTAGCTGTGGTTTTGGTTCTCACCCCTCATTCACAGCATGTCACAGTGCAGACTGCTGTACCTGGTCTAGGTTCTATGCCAGTAGAGCCAAAAAGGGAAATAGAAGTACCCTGACCTGCTCTGCACCAAGCCATCCTCACCTCCTCATGACACACCCTGGAACCACCAGTTGTTTAACTGGTGCTAACGAGGCTCTGGCGGGGGAAGACTGCAGCTCCCCGAAGATCTAATCCTGCAGACCACCATTGCGTGGATACGCCTTGGGGACTGGTCAACTATGGCCCAGATATGGATTAAATAGCACGACTGCCTTGTGGTTATCTTTGGGAGAAGAGAAGGCTACAGAAAACCCTACAGAAATCTGGAGTGGAGTCCTGAAGATGGCTGGATGGCATATCGTGTAACCTTCCATCAACTCCTGCAGCTGCGCTGGTACCAAACTGTATTGGTTCACCCTTTCCTTTGGATCCTACCAGCAACTCCGAGAGGGGGATCTTGATGTTTAGGCAGCTCAAATTCTCCACAGTCCCTGCCCAGGCTTGTAGCGCCCTGGAGAGTTGTATGCCAACAACCCACAGTGAAGCATGGTGGAGGCAGCATCATGCTTTGGAGCTGCTTTTCTTCACCTGGAACTGGGGATTTAGTCAAGGTGGATGGAATCATGAATAGCTCCAAATATCAGTCTATTTTAGCACATGACCTTCAAGCATCTGCTAGGAAGCTGAAGATAACGAGGCATTTCACCTTTCAGCATGACATGAACCCAAAGTATACATCTGTGGCAGCGGGGGCGTGGCCAAGCGTCAGTTTGTGAATGGAGGGCAGAGTTGGGGAAGGTGAGTGGCTAAATCACTACACCTGTTGGTGATTAACCTGTGTGTGTGTGTTTGTTCCAGGGATGGAGGATAGAAAAGGAGGGAGAGAGCAGAGTGAGGTCTCCCCCGACCTGAGCA
>JAODTV010000006.1:22815268-22827614 GCA_025399955.1 Galeichthys feliceps
TTTGTTTTGAACGAGTGGTCCGGGTCTCTCGTAAATTTCGAGCAAACTAAAGGACTACTTGGGCTACGATGTTGTTCAGGAAAACCACGTTAGCTTGATGATGGATCTTACGAGGTAATTTAAGCCTCTCTTGGTCTTAAGAGGCTTTCGGGAAACCCACCCCTGAACCTGCCGAGCTTCGCCGGTGAAGCTCTCGACCCCTTTATTAATCTTCAGGCGATCTCGGACCTACCAGCCTCGTTTTCGTTCAAAACGATGGCGGATTTGTTTTGGAAAGTTGGAAAGACAAAAATTCTTCTAAAATGGCTTTATTGCTGTTTCTTCAGAAAAAACAAGGTATTTAGGATATTTTGGGACCGTATCTTGACGGCGCGGCGGCATTTTTGGAAGAGTTACAGTGTGGCGGCGGCCAAAACTAGCGTGGCGGCCCGCCACGCAGGTTACAATGCAGGGGAAACACTGATCATTCATTAATTAATAAAACAATGCAATCTCTGGTAAATTGCTGTGGTGCAAGATAATTTAAACACCTCAGCATGTGCTGTTATAGGAAAATAATCAGCTTCTGGGAGGGCCACATCACATCACCCTATCACTGATAATTTTCCTAAAACTGCATGTACCATTGTGAGTTCTTCTTTATTTTTATCATGTTCTAGCCCTTCCTCAGAGCTCAGTTTGAGCCCACAGACCTGCTGTTGACTGAATATTTTGATCGTTAGTCTATTCGTACTGAGGTGTTTAAAAATCTAGCAACGCTGTTCCACCTGATACACTTGTACTATTATAACAACCATAAAGCCTCGACTACTAGGTCAATGTCACTGCTGTGCTGAGAGAAGTCCACCACCCTTATAACTTCTGGTTAGCAGTGGTCCTATGATGGTCTCTTTCCACTGATGGAGAGAAGAAGGCTTGCATAGTAACAGATTAAAGTCAGGCTCCACTGAAAAATGGCTTGATATGCCCAATGAGGTTATAATGTGACCATTGAGTGAATGTTTCAACATGCACATTTCATACTAAAATTTAAGTAAAAATAAATTAACCTCCTTGAAAGCCAGTGTAGAAGGTTCCACCGTCCATTCTGGGTAGTTTGATGACGAAATACACAAATACCCGACATTCATTGACATGTTTTGATCGGATGATTTCATTCATGGAGGAGTACCTGCATGGAAATCCAGTAGGTTTTTTTTTATTTTTAGAATTAAACATTTTAATCACTCTACGATGAGTACTGATTAGTATATGTCAAGAAATGTCCCACGCACCTGGCAGATGCAAGAAGATTAGCACTTGCTGAATCCTCCCCAAAATCCATTTGAACTATAAGGATCTTATCGGCATACTGTGTGTCTAGGAACTGCCTGAAATAATAATTCACAAACAAATTAAAGAACAAAAACAACTTTTTTCCCTGTATATATGATCATAGTGGATAAGCTTATCAATAGTGGGTGGATAAGAGAAATTACTGAGGGGTAGTTTTATACCTTATTTTTTTGAGGAAGGAAAATTCTGTCTCAAACTGTTGCAATGACAGGTGACCAATGTTGGAAATCCCTGTATTGTGCTCAAGTTGCTTAATATCTGCAGCTGTCAACAACCTTGAAAAAGTTGTAACCTTCACAAAGCACATATAACAATAGTGAATATTCGACAGTAAAAACCATTTAAGAATAAAATGAAATATAGCACAGGGGGAAAAAATCATACCTCTGTAAAGGTGTAATGGTTCCGATGCCCCTTTGGGATATGAGAGGCAATGAATTCTGCCAGAGAGTGGTGTTTCTGTTCCTTAAAATATGTATTGAACAGTTGCTCTGTCTCTACATCTGGCAAATCAGTATACTCCAATCGTACCACAGAATCTGGGGTGGCACAATTTAATAAGACATGCTTGGCTTCCTTTAACAGCTTGTCTTGGATGTCTTCATCCTCAATGTCATCGCTCATTTTGTCCACTACTTGCAGTATCACAGAGGAACAAGTATCTGAATGATAACCAATGAAAACTTCTTGTGGCAAGTACTTGTGTGAACTCGAATGCTGATTTTTTGAAGTCACAAAATGTTGGACCCAGCTCTGCAGTTGTTTGACAGTTTCTTTCTGAGCATTCTTTAGGACACTGTTGATGTCAAGGTAGTGCTTTTCAAGTCTGTTAATTAGTGGAATTGGAAATTGTTCGTAGACCACATCTTTCTCCTCAATGACAATAAGCCGGAAGTCTTCGTGCACTCTGCACTTCACACGGTGTGTCCCAAGACCAAGATCAACATATTTTTGACCACCCAGGAAAACGTAGTACTGGTTTAATGCATCATACAGGCTTTCGTAAAGATTTTGAAGGTTTAAAAGCACAACAGTCTGGCCAGTTTCCATGCAGATCTTCACACGGTTGATATTCTTGCAGACCTGTGTGTACTCCTGATCTTTAGGAAAACTTGAACCAAAGATGATCTCTGGAAGATTGTTATCCATGAAGATATTTTGCTGAAGAATTTGAAGGCCTGCAAAGTTCTTGGTTAGTATAAGAAGGTAGCGACAGTCCTCAGTCTGAGCTTTGCCTGTGATGTTTTGCCTTACCAAATTGATAGTACTGAAGTCATTGAGGCAAGGTTTTATGTGAAGCGTTTTGGCAAAGATTTTCAGAGCATCCACATTATCCAAGCCACTGAAATTTCTCAACACTGCATGAACAATCTGTTCTGAAGATGGATTGGAATCTCTGGAAACACCATATAGCATCTTGATTAAGCTGTAGTAATCACGTAAGCCAAAAAATCCTTTATCTTGTACACTGCAGATTTGCAGGTAGGCAACTGCCAATGGATGGAAAAGATGATTGATGTTTTCCAGGACCACTGGTTGCAAAGAACAAATTCCTGTGGCTGTTTCAATGAGTTCGTTCTGATCTGGGTCGCCTCGGGAGACAAAGATTCCCCTATTCATTTTGGCTGGGTCCAAAGCCCAGTTTGAGATGCCAATAAACCCAACCTTTTTATGGGGTAGTGGATCATCATCAATGCAACCTTCTTCCAGTAAGGGGTGAAGGGTTTTTAGAGGCATTTTTGGGGAGTCTTCAGCTAGGCCTATCTCATCTAGCACAACAACAGAAACGTACTCTTCTAGATTTTTCCCCTTTTGAAAACGAGCACACTGTTTAAATGTGTTAATGATTCCCTCTGCAGTTGAGTGAGGACTGCACTGATAGGATGTTAGGTGAATTTGCTTCAATTTCCTGTACAGTTCAGAATGTGCAGCTTGGCCTTGCATTGCATCTGCCACTAAGGTCTTTGACAGGGACTTTGAGCTCCCAGGCTTACCAACTAAGAATAGTGGAATTCGCAGCTCAATGCACACCACCATCATGAACACATTTTCTTTCAATGCCTTATTTTTAGCAATTGTACCACCTAGGGGTACATCATGTAGAAGAAGATCCTGTATTTGAGAGATTTCTTGCATTACTTTTTTGTATTTGTTATATCTTGGGAAAAATCTGCAGAGTTTTGCCCAAAATTCCTTTTTCTTTTCCAAGCATGCATGATAGCACACTGTCACTGCCATCAACAGAGCCCACTCAACAGGATCTTTGTCAGCTAAAGAGCTCGCTTCACCCACAACACTCTTTGATTGTTTTTGCTTCTTGTTCTTCAAGAACTCTTCCAAATCTTCAGAAAACATTTTGTATTTGGAGTAGAACCACACAAACACTTGCATGCAACGTTCAACATCTCTTAAACTGACAAAGCTACATTCATCTTTTCTCTTCCTCATGTAGCACTGTGATGCAGATAGGACATCAGTCATCATCTTGATATTGTCCTTGTTGACTGACTTGTTTTCAACCACACTTTTAACAATTTGTTGAATGTACATTTTTTCTGTGTTGTCATCAAGCTGCCCAAAGTCCCACACTAATGGAACCATACTTGGGGGCAATGCATGAACTCTGTACACGAGTTGACGGAGAGGAATAGAGCCCAGTTTATCCTGTGTCTGATTAGCTTTCATGATGTATCCCAAACCTGCGTCCTCCAACCTTTCAATCATCTCATCTGAGTGTTTTCTGTAAGGATTGCAAGCAGCAATAACCTGTAGACCAGTTTTGGATTTAAGCTTATGCCCTTGCACAGAATTGTCACAAAGCACTTCCTTCAGACAACTGATTGCTTCAGTTGTATTGGCTTCATCAAAGAAAATTACTGAATCAAGGTCATGTTTCTCTTTATTCAAGGATGCAATGGACTCAGCTTCTTGTACTTTGGCATAAATTATATCAGGAGTTGTGCCACCATGAACCTTTACCAATGTCATATTGTCCACTGGGTTTCCACTTCTTTGCAGCTCACACATGAATTTGATAAGTCTTGTCTTCCCACAACCAGTTTCACCCATGATAATGACAGGAATGCCACATCTGAACCTCATGTGAATTGCCATCATCTTCAATATATTGTCCATAGTGAGCTGGTAGGTCTCATCAGGATCTGATGGCCATTTAACACCAAGAACACTGCACAAATGCTCAATCTTCTCACCTCTTGATAAGTCATCAAAATTAATGTTGAAAGGGACCTTGTTATGCTGGAGACCATTATAGAGCTGCTTTGTCATGATGTTCTTCCTTATGACTCTGTTTGTTGATGGATCAAAGGCATCAACACCATTCTTATCATTTAACCTGAGGTGGAAACCAATGAAGGTCATGGACTCATGATCATCGTTGAAAAAGATGTACGGATGGGGCTCTGACTCCCATCTCTTCCTGATGCGAAATGGAGCCAGATCTTCTTCGTTAGCATCCATTAGGTCAACCTGTTGTCTTCCAAGACTTTGATCCGAAATGTTTAATGATGGGGTAGCAAAGTCTTTGGCCATTAAAATCATGAAGTTAACCACAAATGTCCTGAAACCTCTCAAAGTGTCTCCAACAATGTCCATGTTGCAGAAAACAGATGTCTCACAATCTCGTAACTGAAGGTTAAGGAACCATGTAAAGTTCCTCACCTCTGCCCATGATGGATCAACAATTCCACAGTAGAAAAACAACATCTGAAGACATTCTGTATGAGAACCTTCAACTCCACTGAAGGTGAATTTGTCAAGGTCAATCCCCTCATGAAAGCACTTCAAATACTGATAAGGCCTTTGATAAGTTTCAGTTCTGAAATACTCATCATCCATAAGTGGATCTTCAATCTCAAAGCTAGGATCATTTGCTACTCTAATTTCCAGTTCCAAAACTTCTTTAGGTGGTCTGCATTTCACTTTGGGGAAAACTTCAGTGAAAGTTGTGTTTGAATCCTGTGAATGACAATATCTTAATATCCTATAGGCTCTCCTATTTCAAAACAAAGCACTGTTTTATATATATATTACTGAATAAAAAAAAACACTTACTGTTCTTGCAACAGCTCTTGGGGATTCAGTGGGGTGTTGTAACATCTCAATGACATACAAGTGCTGGCTGCTGCGTTTCCACATACGTCCTTCAGTGTCCATTAGATAGCCAAGAACTAACAGTTTAAATAAAAACTCATGCAATCCTTTTTGCACCTAGAAAAAAAAAACCCACAGCAATTAATACAAATTTACATGTATATATATATATATTACAACAGTGCTTGCTGAGTTTCATATAACTAAATTCTTACCGCAGTTGTAACATCAAAATGAAAGATCACAAGCCCATTCTGGTTTGGTGTATCAAGCAATGAATGAAGGATACCACTTTCATCGATTATGGGCTCAGTTAAGCGAATGCACTTCAGACATGTAGTTCCAGGTCTTTCAGATGCCTCAAGCTTTTCATAAAGCCTCTGAACATACAAGGATTTTCCTGAAATAATCAGAAACATTTTTGATGTATTTTTTAAATAAATTAAACTAATTTAACTAATTACAAAGTAAAACATTTCCATTTTTTAATTTTCCAAAAAGGTTTTCCATTACTCACCAACTCCTGCTCGCTTTGATGACACAATTCCAACAGATTGCCTGTCTTTGAATACAGTAGCAGCGCTAGCCTGTTCTGCTGGCGCTGTATAGTGTCTACAGAGATATGTTTGGAGTCTCTCTAAGGATTCTCTTGGAATTATGTGCAGCTTGAAATGACTAAATGCTGAGGGGATGTAAGCATGTTCTTGATCCAAGCTGCAAATAATCACAAGTTTGTAATCCTTTCTTGATCCAGAATGAAGTTTGTGAAACAACTGCTCCACAGCATAACTAACTTCATAACTCAAGAGATCAGCATACAACAGGGTGTAGATCTTCTCGCTGATATTTCCAGTGGTGAGGCAGCGCCTTAGAAAAAGTTCAACATGCTCATACGGAGTGGTTGAACTGCACAGAAGGACTTCATCATATGATGGCAGTGGTGCGTATTCACTGGCAGCGTAAACACTGAGACAAGTCGCCAGGATTTCTTCTTTGGGGCAAACTATGAGATTGGGACGACCCAGGATCAGCCCCTTTGGCAACTCTCGCCTAATTTCATTTGGTTCTTCTTCTGGATGTAAAGGCATGAACTCTTCTTGGTCATCCTCCTCATAATCCCACTTCAAGGTATTGTTCAGCCTCTCAAGGAGTTTCCCTAAACCTGAGATATGCAGTGTATCTGGTAGAAAGGTCTTCATGTCTGTGATATACTTATTCCAAATAAAATCTAATGTACCTAACCCAAAATCTTTGTCTGAGACATCTTGTACACTTGTACTTAAGCTTTCCTCAGGTATCAAAGAATCTGAATCTTGAAACACAAGTTTCCATGTTTTCCACACATTAAATGTAGAAACCTTAGGGTTGATGAAAGAGAGCATCATCAATGCACACTCATCTAAGTCTTCATTTAAATGTTTCAAAGACAGCTGTTCACAAAGATAGACAATTTGCTCAGCAGTGTAATAATTAAGATAGTAGTTCTCAGATCTCCGTTTTTCCATGAACTTCCTCCAGTCACTGAGGTACCTTTCCATTTTCTTGCAAAGTTTTGGTAGTTGTTCAACAACATTACCATCTATTGCTATTTTTTCAAGAATGCTACTCAAATTAAAGTCGATAATGATTCCGTGGTTGGGGAGATCATCAGAATTTATGGCACAACAGTTGATTTTCACTTCCCACTGCCTGACTAAAGGGTTTCCAGCAGAAAGAAGATCAAGAAATATCCCAGCTAGTCTCTGAACATGGTCAAAAACCTTGGGAACAAAAAAATAAAAAATAAAGTTTTATGGCACCAGAATCAGCCAACTAGGTTTGTCAAATGTCTGACAAAGGCAAACTTATTCTACCTCAGATTTTATTTATTTATTTGTTTGTTTGTTTACCTCAGTGAAATGTTCAACCTCATGGTTGTGCTCCACCTTCCCAGACATAAGCATGAGTTTGTTTTGGAGATCTCTAACATCTTCTAAAGAATAACAGCGAACCTCCTTTTCTTCTCCATGTTCCTCAGGAACATAAAGTTTAAGAGCAGTTTCCATGTTGAGCTGTTGCAAAATGAGGAATTTTTTTAACGTACCTCTTAATGTAAATTAAATATATATAAGTGAACAGTGCATTTTATCAAATACTTTCCTGAAAGAATAAAATGTAGCCTAATTAAAAAATTAAATGCACATTCATATTCACAAAGTAACATAAATATAAACCTTTTTTTGGTTTTGGGCAGTGATGGAATACACTCCTCTTTCATTTATGGCTATGGCAAAAGAGAGGGAAGACAATTCCACAGAGCCATGACTCTCTTTCACTGACTTCAGCCAATCCAAGTGTCGAGCAGTGTCTCTCTATTTACATACAAGAGATAAAATGCATAAATTTCTATGAATCCAAGCATACATGATATGATCAACAATACTATCAATTCTAGCCATAGTGACTGACCTATAATCAAACAAACCTGTGACTTTAGCCTTTTATCATTTGTACGGTAGTACAAATACATAGGAATGGGCCGGATGTCCGTATATTGTAATACAAACGATCACGGGAAAAACTCTCGAAAAGCTGAGCGCTTGGCTCTAAAATGTAGTTTGTAGTCTTATTCACTCGTTTCTCTACCCAACGAACCCAAAAACATGCTGAGAAACCATCGCTAACATACTCTACTAAACATAGCCAAAAGTCCCTATTTCGTCATCTTCTTCTTCTACTTCGGGCGAGCGTTGCTCTTTAGTGGTTCACGTTCAGAAGCTGTTCTTGACACAAATCTAGACAATCGGGTCCTAGCAAGTGCTTTTTGCTATCTGTTTCATTATTAGGGCCCGAGCACCGAGGTACAGGCCTATGGCCTGCACCAGAGGTGCAAAGTCCTATTGTTTTTGTGCTGTTTTTTAGGGCTCGAGCACCGAGGTGCAGGCCTATGGCCTGCACCGGAGGTGCAAAGCCCTATTGTTTTCGTGCTGTTTTTCTTTTTCTTCTTCTTATTAGGGCCCGAGCACCAAGGTGCAGGGCTATGGCCAAAGCCCTATTGTTTTCGTGCTGTTTTATCTTCTTCTTCATCTTATTATTATTATTATTATTAGGGCCTGAGCACTGAGGCCTGCACCGGAGGTGCAAAGCCCAATTGTTTTCGCGCTGATTTTTCTTATTATTAGGGCCTGAGCACTGAGGTGCAAAGCCCTATTGTTTTCGTGCTGTTTTTTCTTATTATTTATTATTATTATTATTTTTTTTCTCCACGCAAAAACTCGATTTTGAGGCACTTGTAATGCTCGAAAGCTCACAAATTTCAGCAGACTGATCAAAAGTGCGTAAAATTACAAAGTTCCATTGAGCAAGGGACTGGGCGTGGTCCCCTAGCTCTATAGCGCCCCCGAGAACAAGGTATTGTCGAGTTGAAGTTGCTCGGATCGGCACGAAATTTGGTGTGATCGATACTCTTGTGATACAGGACAATTTTCACTAACTTGTATTTGACTCCGCCCAACAGGAAGTCAGCCATGTTGGATTGAATGCGGGATTTTTGAAATTTTCCGGTGCTATTTTGAGGGGCTTACGATGGCTAAAAACTCGTGAAATTTTGCACAAACATTTGTCCTATGATACAATTTGAGGTGATATGGTAAAGTAGTCTAGGAGGGCTTCATTAACGCCATAGCGCCACCTAGTTCAAAAATACAGATTTGGCACATACATAGTGCCAAAACTCATGAATACACATACATAGTCGAAAACTCATGAAATTTGGTAAACATGTTAGTCGTGCGCCCCACTCCTGAGCAATAGGGGCTGGACTCCATAGCGCCACCATTTGTCATTGAGACTCCTTCCCGGTATATAGTTTCACCTATGCTTGTCAAATTTGGTACGTTTGTGGTGTGGCCCTACACGAACAAAATTGCCTGTACGTTGCATCAGCCATACTCAACAGGAAGTGAGAGATTTTTGATTTTGTGCGTTTTGACACCTTTTACGTTTTAACGCACTTCTCGCCGTTTAGTTGGGTCCATGCCATATTTGGTGTACATCATCTCAAGATGTTGCTGATGTTAAATTGCAAAGGGATTTTTGATGTCGCACAATGTTGAAATGGCGAACCAATAAATTTATACGTTACGCTGCACAAACAGGAAGTGAGTCATAAATTCACCATGCATTGCCTGATAAGGCTCAAACTTCACAGGTTATAGGATGTCATGGTTCTTAAGATATCCACATGCCAAAAGACACCCACTGGTATAGTGCCACCATGTGGACATTGACAGAACAAGCTGTGGTTGAGATGAAGTTGCTCCGACCGGCACAAGATTTGGTGTGATCGATAGTCATGTGATGCAGGACAAATTTCACTTTGTTGTATTTGACTCCGTCCAACAGGAAGTCAGCCATGTTGGATTGAATGTAGGATTTTGAAATATTCCTGCGCTGTTTTGAGGGGCTTACAATGGCTACAAACTCATGAAACGTTGCCCTTAAATTTATCCTAGGATACAATTTGAGGTGATATTGTAAATTAGTCAAGGTGGGCTTCATTAAGTCCATAGTGCCACCTAGTTCAAAAATAAAAATTTGACACCTTGTACATATTTGAAAACTCATGAAATTTGGTCCACACATCAGTGATGCGCACAGAAACGAAGCCATAGGGGCTTGACCCCAGGAGTGTCCGAGAGACTCCATAGCGCCCCCATATGTCATGGAGACTCCTGCCCGGTATACAGTTTCACCTATCCGTGTCATGTTTGGTAGGTGTGTGGAGTGTCCATAGACGAACAAAATTGCCTTTACATTGCATCAGCCATACTCAATAGGAAGTGAGATATTTTTGGTTTTGTGCGTTTTGACACGTGCTATGTTTTAACGAACTTCTCTGAGGCGGCTTGTTGGATCCATGCCATATTTGGTATTCGTCATGTCATGACTTTGCTGATGTTAAATTGCCAAGGGATTTGCTATATGTCGTAAGATGTTGAAATGGCAAACCAATAAATTTATACCTTACGCCACGCAAACAGGAAGTGAGTCATAAATTCACCATATATTGCCTGATACGGCTCAAACTTCACAGTTTATAGGATATCATCGTTCCGAAGACATAACCATGCCCAAAGACACCCTCTGGTATAGCACCACCATTTGGACATAGACAGTAATGACTCCATTGCCAAAACACGTGTTATATTTATATCCCCGAAAGCGAGCTTCAGGGAGATTATGTTCTCACCCCTCCCGCTGCTGCGTGTGCCACCGCGTCCGCAAATCATAGGTGTTTGCGCGATAGCTCAAACAAAATTTTTTTTTTTCTTTTCTTACTTGGCATATCTCTTGATCACCCTCACAGGCTGAATCCTATTGCTTTTTGTCAATTTCCGATTTCATGATTCTCCACTAGGGGGAGTTTTATAGTGGAAATTTCACATTTTAGCTATATCTCATAAACCGTTAGTCCGAGTGATGTCAAACCAAATGAAATGTCTTGTCCTCAGGATGTGTTCGCCCCACCCGCCGCTGCGTCCAGCACGTTTGCCGCCGCCGCGTCCAGCAGGTCCGCCGCCACCGCGTCCGCAGATCAGAGGCGTTAGCGCGATAACTCAAACAAAAAGTATTTATTTTCAGGTATATCTTATAAACTGTTAGTCCGATTGATGTCAAACCAAAACAAAATGAAATTTCTTGTCCTCAGGATGTGTTCGCCCCGCCCGCCGCCGCATCCGCAGATCTTAGGCGTTAGTGCGATAATTCAAACAAAAATTATTTTTCTTTTCTTTCTTGGCATGTCTCTTGATCACCCTCAGAGGATGAACCCTGTTGAGTTTTGTCAATTTTAGATTTCATTATTGGCCACTAGGGGGAGCTTTATAGTGGAAATTTCACCTTTTCAGTTATATCTCATAAACCGTGAGTCCGATTGATGTCAAACCACAACAAAATTAAATGTCTTGTCCACAGGATGTGTTGGCCCCACCCGCCGCAGCGTCTGCAATGTCTGCCGTGTCCGCAGATCATAGGCGTTAGTCCGATTGATGTCAAACCAAAACCAAATGAAATGTCATGTCCTCAGGATGTGTTCGCCCCACCCACTGCCGGGGATTTTACTTTTGGGGATATACCTCTGGCAGTCGGGGGCGACTGCATAGGTCTAGTTTGATGGACTCTTCCCAGGCGGTTTGTTGGGGTACTCGATAGAGGCTTGGTCCTGGGAGCAATGCCCTATTGTTCTCAGCATGCTCTCGTGTGCCAGGGCCCTTTATCGCCGCTAGCGGCTATATTTATTTATTTATTTATTTATTTTTATTTTTTATTTTTTTTCTCTGCGCAAAAACTCGTTTTTGAGGCACTTGCAATGCTTGAAAACTCACGAATTTTGGCACACTAATCAAAAGGGCGTAAAATTACAAAATTCCATTTAGCAAGGGTCCCCCAGCTCTATAGCGCCCCCGAGAACAAGCTATGTTTGAGATGAAGTTGCTCGGATCGGCAGGAAATTTGGTGTGATCGATACTCTTGTGATAGAAGACAATTTTCACTTACTTGTATTTGACTCCGCCCTACAGGAAGTCAGCCATGTTGGATCGAATGCGGGATTTTGAAATTTTCCGGCGCTATTTTGAGGGGCTTATGATCGCTAAAAACTCATGAAATTTTGCACATAAATTTGTCCTATGATACAATTTGAGGTGATATGGTAAATTAGTCTCGGTGGGCTTCATTAACTCCATAGCGCCACCTAGTTCAAAAATACAGATTTGACACCTTGTACATATTCAAAAACTCATGAAATTTGGTCCACACATCAGTGATGCGCACAGAAACGGAGCCATAGGGGCTTGACCCCAGGTGTGTCCGGGGGACTCCATAGCGCCCCCATATGTCATGGAGACTCCTGCCCGGT
>JAODTV010000006.1:23819116-23829240 GCA_025399955.1 Galeichthys feliceps
CTTGTCCAGGGTGTACCCCGCCTTTCGCCCATAGTCAGCTGGGATAAGCTCCAGCTTGCCTGCGACCCTGCTCGGGATAAGCGGTTACGGATAATGAGAATGAGCTTTAACTCCTTTCCATTTAAAGTTAGTTGAGTGTTTTATCTTTGCTTATATGTTGCACCCTTGATCCTCAGGTGAGATGAGTATGGAAGAGCTGCTAGAGAAGTATAAAGGGGCATATGCCTCTGACATTGAAGAACCTTTAGCATCACCAGAGTCCTCAGAGGGATCAGAGGGAAGTGAAGATGAAGAAGAGGAAGAGACTGAGGGAGATGAAAGTGATGATGCCTCCTCAGGTAAAGTGGAGTATTCTGAAAGCGGGTCTTTCATTTAAAAACACCAGGCTTATTTGTACTTTCAGGAATTATTGATGTGTTTTGGCACCATAAACCCTGGTTGTATAGAATATTACTACAATTTTATTATAATGGTGGGAGGTTGGATAAGGAAAGTATGATTTTGTGAAATATCACTATGTTGAAATATAAAATTTATACTGGTTACTCAACCATCTATCAAACTTGTTATTGTTCCTCTGATGATCTCAAATTATGTCTCAATTCTCTGAATTCACCTTTCAGATTCAGCAGAAAACAGTGATGAAGAGGAGGATGCTGAAGCTGAGGAAAGTGATGAGGAGGATGAGGATGAAGATGATGGAGGAGAGGGGATGGCAATTTTACTAAGGGAGGGAGATCACAGCCCCTCTGTCCCCACATCTCCACGTCCCAAAAAAGAGATCAGCCATATAGCTGCTACTGCTGAAAGTCTTCAGCCTAAAGGATATACCCTGGCCACAACAAGTGTAAGGGATCGTGTTATGCTGCCAATGTCTGGGCATTTAGGCATAGTTTTAGATGTGCTGCTTATAATTTACATGAGATTAAATTCAGTTTCTTGTCTTTTATAACAACACCAAGTTTGTTAGGGTATGTTTAGAATTAATTGACAGAGTTGATTGTGGATAGGATTAATATAATTTTGACTTAATAAATATGCCCTTTCTAGGTGAAAACGCCTATTCCGTTCTTACTTCATGGCAACTTACGTGAGTACCAGCACATTGGACTAGACTGGTTGGTCACCATGTATGAAAAGAAGCTGAATGGTATCCTGGCAGATGAGATGGGACTTGGGAAAACTATTCAGACTATTGCCCTGTTGGCACATTTGGCTTGTGAAAAAGGTATGAGGAGCTCTAGCACTTTAAATAAGCTAATCATTCTTGCAATTAGTTAGTGCCTGACAGGAGAATAATTGTACTATTTTAAACAATATCTTTGCATTTCTTGCAGGTAACTGGGGCCCTCACCTAATCATTGTGCCCACCAGTGTAATGCTGAACTGGGAGATGGAGCTGAAACGTTGGTGCCCTGGCTTTAAAATTCTCACTTACTATGGCAGCCAGAAAGAACGCAAACTTAAGAGACAGGTAAGCCTAGACATTAACTCACTCGCCTCAGATCGGCATTTCAACTTACTGATTACTTGATGATTGTGTTGTTTTCTTTCTTATTTGCTTAGGGGTGGACCAAACCCAATGCTTTCCACGTGTGCATCACTTCCTATAAGCTGGTTTTGCAAGACCATCAGGCATTCAGACGCAAGTCCTGGAAATACCTCATTCTGGACGAGGCACAAAACATCAAAAACTTCAAGTCCCAGCGTTGGCAAAGTTTACTAAACTTCAACAGGTGCTTACAGAATATTTCTGATTTTTTATTTATTTATTTTTTTCAAAAATTTTCTGGGGAAAAGTTTTTCTGGGTTTTTTTGTTTGTTTGTTTTCCTTTTCTGCACCAGACATTTATTTTATTTTGTTCAAAAGTAATACTGCCTTAGCATGATTTCTCTCCTCTCTGTTTCTGTTGCACATGAAGTCATCGGCGGCTACTGCTTACTGGTACTCCACTGCAAAACAGTCTGATGGAGCTGTGGTCACTCATGCACTTTCTCATGCCGCATGTCTTCCAGTCCCACCGTGAGTTCAAGGAGTGGTTCTCCAACCCACTAACTGGGATGATTGAAGGCAGCCAAGAATATAATGAGGGTCTGGTGAAACGGCTGCACAAAGTGAGTACCCTCATTCCTAAAACAGAATGATGCTTAAATAATTGCACCCAATAATCGCATGGTTGTCCTGCAATAGCTTGTGGCTCTTTAAATTGCATTTACTTAACATAAACCTTGCCCTTAGGTGCTAAGGCCATTCTTGCTCCGGCGTATCAAAGCGGATGTTGAGAAACAAATGCCAAAGAAATACGAGCATGTTGTGCGCTGTCGCCTCTCCAAAAGACAGCGCTTTCTCTATGATGACTTCATGGCACAGGCCTCGTGAGTGCAGTGAATAAATATGCAACTTGTGTAAATATGCATTAACATATGATTGTTGACATAGGAGTTATAAAAATCATGTTTGTGGTATTGCAGAGAATAGTGTGATTTGGTCAGTAAATACTTGTATTTTGTAGATGTTTGCTTAATGTTTTTTCCTCTCCGTTTACATGTATGACTATTCACCAGAACGAAAGAAACACTAGCCAGTGGACACTTCATGTCTGTAATAAACATCTTGATGCAGCTACGTAAAGTGTGCAACCACCCTAACCTGTTTGACCCACGGCCAATCCAGTCTCCCTTTATCACAGAGACTATAACCTTTTCCACTGCTTCCCTGGTTCTGAAGGCCTTAGACATGTCCCCTTTCCAGGTAAGCATTTTTAACGTTAATCTCGGCCACTCTAAACATTGTTTAACTATGTTTTGTGTTTGTGTCCTTTGTTGCTTAGTTTTAATATTTGTTTTGGGATGCTTTTCCCATAGTACAAAATAAATAAATACATAGTATTCTGGCTTCTCAACGCATGGGTGTAATGAGTAGTCTCCGAAACAACTTTTATTTGTCTATTATTTTGTATGGTAATATAGCTGTATCTCTAAATTCTGTGTCTGTATTTCCTCTCTCAGCGCTGTGACCTCTCCATGTTTGACCTGGTCCATCTGGAAAGCCACGTCTCACGGTACCAAGCAGATGTTTACCTTCCTCAAAGGAAAGTAACGCGCCAGTTGATCCAGGAGATCATGGAGTCCCCTGATCCACCCCCCAGACCAAAACCTATTCGTATGAAGGTCAACAGGTAATTGATCCGTAGTTTATGTACCAATGTCCATTTAATTTATCCAAATCATGAGTAACCAATGTGGTATTGGAATGTGTTTATATAAAAGGATGTTTCAGCCACTCCCCAAGTCTGATGGGCGTTCAGCAACAGCATCGACTAACTCGCAGCCCACACGTCCAGTTTCTCCCGCAGTCAAGCCTCCACGACCACCTCTGATTACAGAGGTCACTCATACTCAGGCTCCTGTACAGCCGACACCTCAAGGTCTGCATGGTATTTTAGTTCTTTGTGTATGAAGGCATTGACTAGCTGGAACAGTATTAACTGTTTTACTATATAATAACTATTAGTTAGCTATATTAGTAAATATAGCTTAATTTAAAATTTTGTCTTTCAGTGTCCCTTGTCACTCCTGTTGCTGCTCCGCAAGCTCCTGCGTGTCAAAGTGTTACCTCCATGTCGTCTGCGAACCCAGTTATGAATATTCGGCATGCACCACCTTCCACTGTGCCAACTGTGTCCATCGCCCCTCAACCCTCCAGCAATGTCATGACACAGAGGGTGCTTCTCAGTCCTGATATGCAGGCCAGATTACCGTGTAAGTACACTGGACTATAATGTTGATGTATAACGAAGTATATATATCAACTTTTTTTTGCTTAAGAGAGACTTTTTTTTTTTAATTTTCATTTCAATATTTTTCATACAGCTGGAGAGGTGGTGAGTATTGCCCAGCTGGCCTCCTTGGCTGGTCGTCCAGTGTCATCCAGTCAGGGCAGTAAGCCCGTCACATTTCAGCTGCAGGGTAACAAACTCACCCTTTCTGGTGCTCCGCTCCAAGTGCCCGTTGCCCAGCCAAGGTCCATCCAAGGTGAGCACATTCTTTTGGGTTTATTGCCCTGCATGAACAGCTGTGGCTGGGTTTATTTTCCTGCACACCTGTCTGCAAGTACTGGTTTAGTTTATGGCCTAACACACTGTCCTGTGGTTGTGTGCCCTTTAGGAAATGTAATGCATCTGGTATCCAGCGGTGGGCAGCACCACCTTATTAGTCAGCCAGCTCAGGTTGCAGTTCTCCATACACTTAGTCAGTCAGGTAGCATCTCAGCAACTCCCAACCCAACCAGCACAATCCCAACCTGCTCTGGACTAGCGGTACCCCTCACTGCTGCTCAAGGTACTGGCACTGTCCTAGAGTTTATTACAATTATTCTAACCTTGCTGGCTGCAGTGCTGTAGCCTGGGTACCAAACTACCTGTTACTCAGCAGAGCAAGCCATGGGTGCATAAGTGGCCATTAGCGGGGTAAAAAAGAGATTGGTGCTTATATAATAGCAATTGAATTCTTTTTCAAACTTAGAATGAGTAACGATTTCATAATGACATCAGAAACGAGACACAGGAGTGTTATTAGGTGGTAAGTGACAGTGCAAAGTGATTTTGCAGTTTTGGTGTTTCTATCTAAAATTAAGTATATTGTATATTTGAATAGAGAAATGCTTCTCTTTTTTACTTTTACATGTGATTGTAATATATTTTGAGATGTTTTGCTTTTGTAACACCGATTCAGAGGCATTTGAAATATGGGTAAATGCTTCTGCAACTTTCCATTGTTTTGATTATGATTTTGTTTTCTTACTCAGCTGATCAAGGAAATCTATAAATCTAATCATGTCACCAGACCCAGCAACTGAATTAGCTCTGCTACTGTAATCCATAGTATGGTGCCTAGTCCAAATGAATTGGCACTTTTCTGTGTATAATATCAGGTTGAAATAATAAATAAATTTTTAAACTTGTATTATTTGCCATTCTGTCATTCAGTTGCATCACCCAGGGTAAGCGGACCAGGAATTGTCAAGATTGTCGTTCGCCAAGCAGCAGGCAAAGAAGGTGGCCAGGTCCCCACTCTGGCTGTGCCCCCATCTCCTCGTGTTGCCCCTCCTCAGTCAGTTTTGTTGCATCCACATGGGACCCCAAACTCTGCTCTTAGACCACCTACTCCTCAACAGCCTTCCCAGCGACTTCCTGTTCACCCTACTCCCCCTCAAGCTCCTACCTCAAGCCCTGGCCAACCTCCACCTTCTCGTTCTGTGCTTACACTAGTGGAGGGAACATCCCCAAGCACAGGGTTAGGTGAGCAAAATCTGAATCAGAATTTGTAACAATGTTTTCCACATTTATGTAGATTGTGTATATATAATTTCACAAAATATATTTACGCATGTAGTGCATGGTACACTACGGACTTGTATTGTAAGAATGTCATAAGTTAAACTTGATGATCTCTGTTATTCTTTCCTTGTCCTGTAGCGAAGGCAAATGCTTCAATAGGGGTTGAAGAGAGCAGTAGTGATGTTCTTACTCTTAAACCTATGCCTTCATCTCAAAGCCGTGCATTTGGATTTCAGTGTCCCCGAATCCAGCCTCCACCTCCACCACGAACCCCATTTTACATGGTACGAGTTACACAGAAGACAAGACTGTGACAGTCATAATATAGGACACTAAAGAGGAGTTAACCTATTCTTAAAATATTTTAAAAGCCTATATACGAATAACAGACTTGACTCACATTCTCTTTTTAACAGTCATGGCTTGCAGATCGTCATAAGGCCCAGAGAGATGACCAGATCTCTCGAATCTTTCGAATCAATGAATTGCACTGCAATGCAAAACCTGTGTTTGGTCAAGAGGTTCTGGATTTTCTCACCTTCCTCCCAGGCCCAAGTTCCAGACTGGCTCAACCCATCCTTCATAGGTGGAGCCAGTCGAGATATAGTTCTTGTCTCATTGCTCAATCCCAGCATAAGACCAGCTACTTAGACCAGAGCAAAACTCTGCGAGAAGCCATTTACAACTGTGAGGAAAGGCTACACCTGATGTCTGAGGTCATCGACAGGTATTCTTACTGTTCCATTGTTAAGCACTGACATCCTCTGCCATGATGAATTAATAGTCCTTTAAGTCTGTCCAAGTTTTGTACGCAATTTGTTATATAACCAGTGTCCTGTTGTACCCTGCAGGTTCACATTTGTCATCCCTCCAGTGGAGGCCAAGCCGATTACCATGCATTGCTGCCATCCACCTCCTTCCTTTACTTCCCAGCAGTCCCTTTTTTCCTCCACACTGTCTGCTCATCTTTCTCCCCTCCTGCGTATGCTGCACCGCATTTACTGCAATATGCGAACACACTTCCCTGACTTGCGACTTATTCAGTATGACTGTGGTAAGTACCAGTATGATGATGATTGATTGAAAATATGCTCTTGCCAAGTAGAAAGTAAGAGGTAGTTTTATTGCATAATTTGCAATTATGAAAATTGTGTTGCTGTTCAAATACTTATGGACCTGACTGCAGGGTTCCATAAGTATTTGGACAGTAACACAATTTTTGTAATTTTGCTCCTTTACACCAACATAATTAATTTACAATGAAGCAATTAAGATGTGATTTGAAGTGTAGACTTTCAGCTTTAATTCAGGGGGTTTAACAAAATTATTGCATTAACAGTTTAGGAATGACGGACATTTTTTCCATCGTCCCTCCATTTTCACAGACTCAAAAGTAATTGGACAATTGACTGATCAGCAGTTTCATGGCCTGTTTCCTCATTATTTAGATGATAACAGTTTTGGAGTTGATTCCAGGTGTTGAATATGCATTTGACAGCTGTTCAGGGGAACTCTCAATATGCAGTCCAAAGAGGTATTCATGCAAGTGAAGGAGGCTGTTGGGGGAACACCCCTATCCGAGAGAGAGCAGAAACTTTAGGAGTGGCCAAATCAACAGTTTGGTACATTCTTTATAAAATGAATGCACTAGCGAGCTCAGCAACACCAAAAGGCCTGGGCGATCACGGAAGACAACTAAAGTGGATCAACATCGAAGAAAAAACCCTTCACAACATCTAGCCAAGTCAAGAACATTCAAGGATGTAGGCCTATCATTGCCAAAGTCTACAATCAAGAGACGCCTTCATAAATGTAAATACTGAGGGTTTACCTCAGGATGCATACCACTGGTAACACTCAATAACAGAAAGCCCAGGTTACACTTTGCTCGAAAGCCTGTCCAGTTATGGAACAAGATTCTTTGGACAGATGAAACCAAGATTAACTTGTACCAGAATGATGAGAAGAGTATGGAGAAGGAAATGATGCACTCATGATCCAAAGCATACCACGTCATCTGTCAAACATGGTGGACATAGGCATGTATGGCTGCCAATGGAACTGGGTCACTGGTGTTTATTGATGTGACCGCTGAAAAAAGTAGCAGGATGAATTCTGAAGTGTATAGTTCTGTACTTTCTGCTCCGATCCAGACAGATGCTGCAAAACTGATCTGTGCTGTACAGTACAGATGGATAATGGAGATGGACCCAGATGGATAATGACCCGCAAAAGCAACCCAAGAGCTTCTTAAGGCAAAGAAATGGAATGTTCTTAAATGGCAGTCAACCATCCTAGTTAAGCATGATTTTCACTTACTGAAAACAAAACTGAAGGCAGAAAGATCCACAAACAAACAACAGCAACTGAAGACAGCTGCAGTAAAGGCCTGGCAAAGCATCTCAAGGGAGGAAATTCAGCATTTATTGATGTCCATGGGTTCCAGACATCAGGCAGTCCTTGATTGCAAAGAATGTACATCCAAGTATTAAAAATGAAGCTTCATATTTATAATTGTGAGTTTGTCCAAATACTTTTGAACCGGTCATGTTGGAGGGCCTATGTAAAAATGGATGTAATTCCTAAACGTTTAACGTGATATTTTTATTAAACCTCTTCAATTAATGCTGAAAGTCTACACTTCAATCACATCTTGAATGCTTAATTTCAAATCTGTTGTGGTGGTGTACAGAGGCAAAATTGTCACTGTCCAAATACTTGTGCCTGACTGTACAAGTATGCTAGCATTTACTTATGAAATTGGGTTCATAAATTTGTGGATTGTTCGTGTACGTTTTATGCACCTCATGGCATGTTTGTTTTGTGCATTTTATTTGGCTGTGTAAAATGGAATTTTGATTGACTTAGGTTGGTGGAAGTAATTATTTATTTGCATTTTAAACAAAGGTATTTAGGGAACTGATTATGGTCTCTGGGAATCTGGTACCTCAAGAAAACGGATATGTTCCATCCACTTTGCTACCCGTCTATCTGTACAGCTATCTACAAACCTGATTTCAAAAAAGTTGGGACACCTGTGTAAAATGTGAATAAAAACAGAATGATTTGCAAATCCTTTCCGACCTATATTCAGTTGTATACAATACAAAGACGATATATTTAATGTTCAAACTGATGAACCTTATTGTTGTGGGGTTTTTTTTGGGTAAATATACACTCATTCTGAATTTGATGCCTGCAACATGTTCCAAAAAAGTTGGGACAGGGGCATGTTTACCACTGTTACATCACCATTTATTTATTTAGTCAGTCAGTCACTTTGTCTCGAAAGTGAAATTCTTTACCATTCTTGCTTGATATAAAACAGTCCAGGGTCTCTGTTGTCCTGCTTTGCATTTCATAATGCACCACACATTTCAGTGGGAGATAGGTCTGGACTGCAGGCAGGCCAATTTAACACCCACACTCCCTTACTACAAAGCCATGCTGTTGTAACACATGCAGAATGTGGCTTGGCATTGTCTTGGAATAAGCAGGGCTGTCCCTGAAACAGGCATCATTTGGATGCAGCATATGTTTCTCCAAAACCTGCATGTACCTTTCAGCATTCATGGTGCCTTCACAGAGGTGCAAGTTACCCATGTCATGAGCATTAACACACCCCCATACCATCACAGATGCTGTCCTTTGAATTTTGCGCTGGTAACAATCTGGATGATCCTTTTCCTCTTTAGCCCAGAGAACACGACGTCCATGATTTCCAAAAATAATTTGATATGTGGACTTGTCAGATCACAGCACTCTTTTCCACTTTACATCAGTCCATCTTACATGAGCTTGGGCACAGAGTATTCGGTGGCGTTTCTGGATGTTTTCCAACATGAATGGTTTTCCAAAGTGTTCCTGAGCCCATATACTAATGTCCTTTATACAATCATGGTAGTTTTTAATGTAGTGCTGCCTGAGGGATCAAAGGTCACAGGCATTCACAGTTGGTTTTCAGCCTTGCCCCGTATATGCAGAGGTTTCTCTGGATTCTTTGTTTGTTTGTTTTTCTTTTTTAAATCGTTTGTAGATGGTGGCATGCCTAAATTCCTTGGAATTCTTCGTTGAGAAAAGTTGTTCTTAAACTGTAAGATTCTTTGCTCATCCTTTTTTGACAAAGTAGTAAACTTTACTCCATCCTTGCTTGTGAACGACTGAGCCTTTTGAAGATGCTTTTACCTGTTACCAGTTAACCTGTTTAGCTGTGGAATGTTCTAAGCAGGTGTTTTTTGAGCATTACACAAGTTTCCCAATCTGTTGTTGCCCCTGATCCAACTTTTTTGGAATGTGTTGCAGGCATGAAATTTAGTATGACTGTACATACATGAAATGAGTTTGAACATTAAATATCTTGTCATTGTATTCAATTGAATATTGGTCAAAGTATTTGCAGATCACTGCATTCTTTTTTTTTTTTGAATTAGGGTTGTATCTGTGATGGATGGAGTGATTGACAAATAAGCAACAAATCGCAGTTCACCCAATAATGAGGTTTTGGCACAAATTGCAGTGTAAATAGTGCCTGTTACTTAATGTAATGCATGGTAACTACATTGACACTTAGCTCAGGCATTATCCAGATACTTTTGTTATGGAATCTAACAATCTGTACTCCAGCTGCAGCCAGGGATGGCAAGTATGCATGACAAAACGAGCACAATGACCAGCGTTAAAACTTGAATCCTGCTCATCCCATACTCTCAAAAAAGTCAAAGTCCCTTCCATGCCAGGATCTGGTCTTCCCAGGCAGTCTCCTATCCCAGTACCAACCAGCTCCTT
>JAODTV010000006.1:23881592-23891660 GCA_025399955.1 Galeichthys feliceps
AGATCAAATAATTGTATGTATATATATATATATATATATATATATATATATATATGTTTGTTTGTTTGTTTGTTTGCTATTGTTGTAGTTATTTGACCTTCAATCGCCTTGAATATAAAGCCTTGAGTTCATTTTTGCTTGGAAAACAAAACACGTCTGAGCGGTGTTGTATGCTGTGTTTGCTTATTGCATTGACAAGATAATGTCAGTTCTTAAATGAAATCACTTGCAAGTAAAGCTTGGTTTCTTTGGAACAGCATAGCCGAGTAAATAAATTTAGGGGTTGGATAGTTCAGGGATTATTAAAATAGTTCAACTTGAAATCTTTTTTAAAACGATAACCTCGGGGTTTTTAAATGGGTGGGGTGGAGTGGGGACTGAGAAGAGAGACAAACTGAAAAAGTATTTAGAGCTATACTTTTACAAATGTTTCTAAGAGCGTAGGTCTGAAGAAAACGATGGGGCCAAGGCCTGTTTGTGGGTTGTTGTTAAAATGTGGTTGGGGTTTTATCACGTTATTCACTGTGAATGTTGCTACAATTTTCGCACTTTTGATAGCCCATTAAAAGCATTCGCTTAACAAAAATAAAGTTATAGTGGGCCTAATACTAATGTGCTGAAGATACCTCATCTGAGGTCAGACCGGCCTAAACAATCATTTCGTTGCTTTTGTTTTTGTAGATGTCTGACACTTTATAGGTAAATAGTATTATTTTCTACAATTCAAATGACAAGGTTCTTGTGTAAAAATAAAATTTTGCGATTATATAAACAAACTGGTTTAACTTGGACCATAAATGATTCGCAATGCTCCTTAATTAGACTATCGAATTCCAATGCCTCTTGTGCTGAACCGTTACTGATGAGTGTTTACTTTTTCAAGCTCGTCTTTTTGTAAAGGTCTTAATTATTTGAATTGACATTAAACTAGAGAAAAGTACAATCATGAAGTTATATTCACAATTTCTGTGATATGTAAATAAAAACACTTTTTGAATTCACTGGGACATAATAAGCCTTTGTAAAGCAAGACATTGTAAAACAGACAAGAAGTTTACTGACAGATCTTCCTGTTGTAGGCATTTTATTTCTTTGAGATTGGATAATCAGAAATTAACTCAATAGTACAATAATTAAGTTGTATTCATAAGATTTTATGTAGAGTTTCTCCTAAAAATAAACACATTTCGTTATGTCCTTTACGATGTAATATCGCTTTTGTGAAGCAAGGCACTGTAAATAGCAGGACATTTCCTGGAATATAGTATACATAGCTGTACTATGTTATATTTCTAACGAACATCGAAAATACGGTATTTTACGAGTACGAGTCGAGAGGGTTACTACAAAAGTCTGTCAACAATAGCTACACTTTCAGTATATTGTCTGCTATTTTTGTCGTCCCCACACGTTTCTTCTTTTTTTATTTTGAGCGGCACTTGCATCATTGCAATTGGAACTATGTAAATATATTTATATATAATATGGGAATTATAAGGGGTTTTATATGCCTTGGGGATCCCATCCAGTGCAACAAGAGTCCCCCTCCCTTAATGCTATTCTATTGGTTGAGATGCTCAGGATTGGTCAGACAATGATCAGCTGGTGCGTTTCCCTACTCGCTCACATTGGCACCTCGCCACCCCCCTTCGGCTAAAACCAAACCTCGCATAAAGTAATGGCAAAACACACTTGGACTATAAAACACAACAAATCATAACACTCGCACAATAACAGTGGCCACCCAATGAGTTCCTACTTCGTCAACTCAACTTTTCCCGTGTCTCTTGGCGGGGGACAGGATCCTTTTCTGAATCAGTTACCGTTATATTCTTCTGGATATACCGACACTTTGAGACACTATCCAAGCGCCACTTTCGGAGCGAGCAATGTCCAGGAGAAGGTGTACTCCAATTCATACTACCAGCAAGCTAGCGGGGTGTTCGGGAGAAGCGGGTCAGGCGCAGCTTGCGATTACGCGGCGTCCAGCATCTACAGAGAGACAGAGCGCTCATCGTGTCCTCTCGGAGGCTTGGAAGAGTCGTTGGCTCTATCACAGGGGCATAGCAAGACGGAGGGCTCGGAGCACACTTCAGACACTTATTCCTACAGCGAAACCAAGCCCTGTGCTCCCGTTTACCCGTGGATGCAGAGGATGAACTCGTGTAGCGGTAAGTCTCATCTAGCCTACATCTTGTTTACTTAGTGCATTTTAGGGTTTTGTGGCTAAATTAAATGTGTATTTTCCATGAAAAAATATACTAGGCTACAGACTGTCACTTTGCATGAAATAATTCCCATGTGCATCTGTATGGATCATGAACTTTGCCCTTTCAAACAAATCCAAAATAATTGGTTCAGTCTTATGTTAGTGACAGGGGTATCTAATTTTAGAAGGATGTCTTTCCTCAGTTAAATATGGAACTTTACTTTTAATGAAATAAATACTACTACTACTACCACTACTACTACTACTACTACTACTACTACTAATAATAATAATAATAATAGTAGTAGTAGTAACTAGTAGTAGTAGTAGTAGTAATGGAATTTATTTCATTTATTTCATCTGAGTCTATGTGTTAACACATTTCGTGTCTTTTCTCCCCCCCTTTTTGACAGGCATTCCTGGAACCACTGGCCGCAGGGGTCGTCAGACATACACACGATTTCAGACTCTTGAGTTGGAAAAAGAGTTCCATTTCAATAGATATTTGACCAGAAGGCGAAGGATTGAAATTTCGCATGCTCTGTGTCTAACAGAGCGACAGATAAAGATTTGGTTCCAGAATCGGAGAATGAAATGGAAGAAGGAGAATAAAGTAATGAACTCTGAAAAGACCAGCGAAGAGGAGGATGGTGGAAAGACGGGATAGACGATCTCGATATGCACTGTGTTGTAAATAATAAACAAGTCCAATATTTTTACCCACAATACATAGGCTATAGTATTTTCATGTAGATGTACGAATTTAGTCAAATAAAACGGTTATCTATTTAAGGCTTTGTTAAAGTGCAAAAGCTAGAAACCCTGTCAAAGTTGTAAAACATGCATCTTTCTCATTCCTGTCATTTTTGCCCCATTGTGTACTATTTTCCGCCATTAGATCAATTTTATTATCTGGCATAAAATGAATGGCTGAATTTTCACACTCTTCCTTCAACAACCGAGAACGGGCTTATAGTGAAGGCTAAGGGTGACAGGTCTTACTGTTGACGTATTGGACATTGTTTAAACGTTCTCATGTGTAATTTATTTTGTTCGTTATGCTTGTGTTTGTGGATGCACTGATAAAAATGTGAACTTTGTTAGCAATGCCATTTTGCCAATAAAACATGTTTAATCACGACTATGTACTCGTTTGTGTCTGCTGCAATGTCAAAAGCAATGCTATTATGTAGGATAAAATACAAGTCTTTTAAATATTTCAGATGTATTATGCAGAAGAGGCAAATTTCTAACGTAGGATAGACGCGAGAGCGTAATTTAAACCGTGGTTTGGTTGCATTGAACTCAGTGCCATGTACGTAACTGGATTAATTTAAACTACTTGAGCAGTGTGTATCCTGCTTTTTTTTTAATTTTTAATTTTTTTTTTTTTCCATTAAACATATGCAGAATATGAATAAAATGTGAACGACCACGGCTGCACTTGTCAGAAAGTTTATATGTGTTTGTAAATACCTAATATATAGGGGGCACGCCCAGTTTCTTACTCATAAAGGAAAATATACAATAATGATTTTTGTTTTGCAGAATTGTATGGATATGTTGCAAAGAATATGCTTTGATATAGGCTTATTAGTGAAGTGGTGTGCCCTGAGATCTGCTAAAGCGGTGCAGGTGTTTGGGCATTTTGCAGTTCTCCCGGTAGGTGACGCCCTCTGCTAACATGGGATGCGGCGCGCAGCGGGGAGGCACCATTGAGTTGAATCTAACGATCATCATTTCGTCATCATTTGTAACCACAGAGCATGAATTACCTCTTGAAGTCATCAGAGAGAATTTACGACTGGTCAACAAAGGCACGTGATGCCCTAACGCGCTCCCATATTTGGCCGCATACTTGGCAAAAACGAAGTACAGTGCATTGCTATAATTCATTTTTACATCATAAATTGGGCTGCGCAGGATTTTAACGACCGAGATCTGCTCATCGAGACCGTTTTTAAAGAATATCCAAATGAGCTCCTATTTTCTAAACTCCTTCTCAGGGCGCTATCCGAATGGGTCCGACTATCAGTTACTAAATTATGGGACTAACGGCGCAATGAACGGCTCTTACCGGGACTCTACGGGCATGCATTCCGGCTCTTTCGGTTACACCTACAATGGAATCGACCTTAGTGTAAATCGTTCTAACAACAATGCCCACTTCGGTACGGTTGGAGATAACGGCCGTGCTTTCCAGAACCAGGGCACGGACACCCGGTACCGTCAAACGAGCTGCTCGCTTGCTTCTCCAGACGCCCTTCCCTGCACCAACAGCGACAGTCTCAACCTGAAAGGTACCTCTGGCTCCTCTGACCAGACCACAACCGGGGGCAACAGTGCACTCACCACCAACAGCAGCAATCTCAGCAGCAACAACACACACTTTGCAGAAACGGACGAAGCAAACATCTCTTCGGAGCCGGAGGAAGGCGCGCAAGCTAACCATGCCACTCCACGCACGCAGAAGCAAGAACCCGCGGCGCCTTCCACTACAACACCCGGGGACGGCCAAACACCACAAATCTTCCCATGGATGCGGAAACTTCACATTAGCCACGGTATAAACATTTCCATTGCTTTGAATTATACAGGTTTAATGTTACTGAATGAACGTCACCTTGTTTCCGAAACTGATCAAACAGAAGCAATAAGATGAAGTCAATAAAATAATACAAGTAAAGTGTTTAATATATAGCCTATGAGTTAGATAAAATATCGTATTATAGCTATACATAAACAATTCCGCTCTATTTCGCCTTTTCCCAGTCCATTTGCAGGCTATGTAGAGGGTTAGATAGAACAAATAGCATAATATTTGCAACAGTGATGAAAAAACATGGAACGCGAAAAATCATAACATGCAGGGTATTAATTCAAGACAGCCTCTGAAGTGGTAAAATCATAACTAGTAAATGACTTCTTTAAGATATTATCTTCCATAATCTTATGGATGCTAGTGCAGGTGCGATATAGTGACTGTTTCTGGAGTCTAGCACTCTCGATTTTTTGTTGCTATTATAACTAAAGGGTATTGTCTTTTTTTTTTGTCTTTGTCCGTGCCATATAGATATGACTGGACCTGATGGGAAACGGGCTCGAACCGCCTACACACGCTATCAAACGCTAGAGCTGGAGAAAGAGTTCCATTTCAATAGGTATCTGACCCGGAGGAGGAGGATAGAGATAGCCCACGCTCTCTGCCTCACCGAGAGGCAAATTAAAATATGGTTCCAGAATAGGAGGATGAAATGGAAAAAGGACAACAAGCTGAAAAGCATGAGCCTTGCTACGGGAGGAAGCGCCTTTCAAAACTGATTGAATTTGTTGAGAATATTCAACTACTGTTCTAGCACTGCACCTTTCTGCTTGTCATTATCAGGCGTCATTTCTCTGTGTGACTGGTGTAACACGAATTGTCAACCGTTGAGTATTGTTCTATCCCATGCCATAGGGCTACACAGTTAAGAGCCGCCGTAACTTAAGTGTAAATGCTACGTATCAAGTTTATACTTTCGTGGAAGAAAGCATGTTCCATGTAAGCTCTTTGTGCGCAACTTTAAACATGTAAAAGGAATATTGTACAGTATCAACGCGAACTACCTATATCATCTAGTCAGAAAAAAAACTTTGTTGTATTCTTATGAACTTGTATAGGGACGTCAGTGTAGACTGTTTTCCAGTTTTGCAGGACATTTATGCTTGTGCCGCGTTTATTAATTTCTTGGATAGGATTGTTACACTGCAAAAAGAAATCCTCTATATTCGCACTTAGGCTACCTTTATGTACTTTATGTTGCATCTAAAACATTTCTGGACTGGATTTTGTGTCCATGACAAGTGAAATATGTTTGATGTACAGTTGTGACCAATATTTTATTTGTACAATGTGAGTGGTGAATGTTCCGTGTTAAAAAAAAAAAAGGTTAAGAAATGTTTTAACGTTGATATGCTGGGAATTTTGCCAGCCGGCATTTTTTTCTATTTGTGTCTCGATTAAAAATGGTTGATCAATCTAATTTGAAAAATAAAATTTCTTTTAGTCTCAGAATGCTTTAGTGTCTCTTTGTACATCATTACACCTGCAGTTACCTTCACAGTCACCACTATCGTTCAATTCACACATTCACTGTTTACAGTTATTATCTTATTAATATCATCTTCGTAATCTATATGTAGGCCTACCAATGGCTAAAGCAGACTAGACCAAATTCCTTTATGTCTGAGTTATGACTTTGACATGGAGCCATAGGGCGCAGTATTTAATTCTGTTTCCGATTCTTTTAGTCCATATCGCACATACTATTGCCATATCACTGGGTTATTAGAATTTTCAAAAGAGATATCACACCTAACATGATTTTTTACAGCATGTGTCCAATAATTCGTGAACCTGTGAACTTACCTCTTAAATGGTCAAATCAGTGGAAGTATGGGTCTTACGAATAGTTTATATATTGTATTAGTTATTACATCAGAAATACAGCTTCGACTTCCCTAAGTGATTTCATTTCGCCAAGTCCAGTCTATAACATAGACATGTCCTTCTCTGTATCGCTAAACAAGTCACGTGAGGTCCATAAAGTTAGTTTTATGGTTTTGGGGGTTGACAATGTGCGACATAATTCACATTCTTGAATGAAAGTGACGGTTTCACTGCTTCAGCGGGATTCTAAAGGTTGTGGACGGTGTGTGATATGCTCTTAGTCAGTTACCTTCGGCCACTCAAAATGTCATACACTCACTTGGCTACTCACTGTTATTTTTCTGTTGGATTGGGGCAAGACATCTCAGAGTAAGTTTTCCTTTATTCATTAATTGTCAGTTTGAAAAGAGTTGGATTGTTTGAGATAATAATAATGGGGTAATAGCCTGTATTATTAGGCCCAAAATATTTTGATGCAAATTCTGTCAGAAGATTCAATGTGATGCCATCAAGCAAGTTGTATTTTAGTGCTGCGGATATCATTTTAAGTGCTGCGGATATAATTTGTATATAATAATCATTTACAGCATATATATATATATATAAAACACAGGTTAGAGATGTGCTTGTAAACACAGTAGGCCTATTCATGTCAACATTTGCCTCCCTCCTTTTTGTAAATAAACTGTTCATATATTGAAGAAATTTGAATGCCTTTTTTAAAAACCAGGTACTAAATTCCTTTAACTCAAGTTAGTTTTGTCTACAGAAAACCAAAACGTAAACTGCCGTGGCAGGAAAACATAATTAAATAGGCTAATAAAGCATCGACAAAACTTATTTTTAAATTTATTTCCCATTGTCATTTCCAGAGTCTGGAAGAGGATAAATGCAATCGTATAGCTGTATAATTTTTTTTGTGAAATTTGATGAAACTGAATGGACTGAAAACATGAGGTAACTGTGCCAAATTTCTCGCTATAAACACGGTCGCGCGATTCATAACTATTAAAATCTCATTGTACTCCTATAATGTGTTTTGCATATTGATAGGGGTAATCTGTGCGCTGTTCCCATCAATTATTCATGGGGAAGGGATCACTGCGAGGTCAAGAGACTAGTGCTGAACACAGAGACACACACAGTGCCAAGCTGCCACTACAACAAATGCAGGCTTAGGAAATATAGGCTAGGCTTCCATCACATATACCGAGGTTCATTAGAAACCTTGTCATATTGTCAGTATTCATATTTACTTTACTGGACTAAAAAAATATAAATATTTAATTGAAGCATTCGAAGAATTATCGTCTATAGTCGATTATTGTCAATAAGCAAAATAATCTGATGCCCATAAATAATTTATTATTTTATATTTCATGCAAAACCTCTTAAATCTCGCAAAAACTCCAAAGCAAATCAGTGCCAGTCTGGTTTAGATGCTGCCCTTGACTGATGTAACGCTCCTGCGTGACCAGCAGAGCTCGCCTTACTCCGATGTCCAACTCACTCTGTCCTCCTTTCACTCAAACACCGAGCATTTTGTTGCAGAAAATCCTATTTATGTAAACCCATGCAATAACAACAGGTTCGGCTATTCGAGCCGAGGAGACTCTAACACATATTCACAAGTTCATAATAGTAAGGAGATGGTAAGAAGAACAGCAATAACACTATGATTTTGTATATCAAAAAGCATAAATAGTAGTATTTAAGATGTAAAAGTACAGTTAGACTTACAACGCTTTTTCTTTAAAATGCTTTTATACCAACAAATTAATCTAAGCCACATTGCTCTGAGCAAGTTAATGGGAGTTGAGTTCATCTTGAGGTCACCTAGCGACTGCATGATTTTATGCCACTTTACAACAAATGCACATGCTAATACGCAAAGCTCTGAGTGCAGTAAATTGAAGGCAAGCTGAAAAACATATTATACAAACATGTTATAACTTTAAGCTTTTTGTAAAATGTTAAGCTTTTCTACAACCATAATTATACCTTAAACTTTAAATTGAACATATTTGAATCTGATTTATGGCTGCTAAAAATCAATTCCTTAGGATGCCACTAACCTTATATTTTTTGTATGGAGAGTTACCACAGAAAATAAAAGATCAGAGAGTGAAGATACAGGATGTCCGCATGCAGTTGATCAATAATGTTTCACTTCTATAGATGTCTTGAATTTTTGTATTGTTATGGAAAGGATCTCTAGTGTCTCGAAAACAACTCCGTGTGCATCCCTATTGAGAGGAGTATGAAGCTGTGTATCAAGGCAGAAGAAATCCACACTAAAGATAAAACTGGGAAATTACTTTGCGCGGATATGCTCAACAAAAGGCATTTGCGCAGAAACAACGAATCGGGACAGTACCTGAGTCTATCATTTCTATATTGTGGTCAGGTTATCTTATAGTTTTGTAGCATGTTGATGATACAGTCATATCAGTCTTGGAAAGTGTTGTAGCTATATGTAACTATACTAATATAATCTGTGGAAAGAACACTCCTTGACCATACAGGCATGTACTGTAACTGAAGCGTGTATGTTTGTTATATTTCCTTTGTCACCAACTCGTCCCAGGTTGATATCCCTCAATTAGCATCAACTGTGATATCTGTCATCTATATATACCCTGTAGATCCGAATTTGTGTGAAAAAGATCTTTATTCGCAAATTCGTGTCTTGGGGAATATGTAGTTGATGTAAGCTCAGCGTCGAACCGGAAGACTGAATAGCTATGTTCTGGATTCTTCTATCCATTTCTTTTCTCTTTTATTCAAACATTTTGCTGGATTTGCTGGAGGGCGCGTTTGAAATCCAGCGAGATGCAAATGCAAGTCAAATGCAATTTCATTATTTTCTAATATGCCATTGTAAAACTTGCTGGGCTGCTGATACAATACATAGCTATTTTTATAATGTATATTGAACTGAGATTAAAGGAGGTGACAAGGTACGGGCCTTTCTGTCCAAACAGCCAAAAACTGACCTAAAGCAGGCATAATGGAGAAGCTGATGCTCTATCTGAGACATGGTATGGTTGCCCTCCTATTTAGATTTTCCTATTCCTCTTCCAGGTTAATTTCCAGACTAATTAAAATTTTACCTGCACGTCTTGGTTAACTATTAGGGTGGGTTAGGATGACTTAACCTAGCTGTTCACTGGTTGTTAAGTATTGAGTAACTATATTTAAGATTATATGTTGCAGTATTGCCTATATATGCAATTCTGAAAATTAATATTTATTTGTCTTCGCTTTCTTTTCAGGAAAGAGCAAATGTGTGTCTGGAAAGCAGGTGTGAAAGAGTCCTACACCACATAAAAATTTGTCATGACGAGTCTCCCCTTGAAAAAAGGGTAAAAGAGAAAAATGCTGCAGCGCAGGTATGTATTGCAAACAGTCCATTAAAAAAAATTATATA
>JAODTV010000006.1:24026028-24038101 GCA_025399955.1 Galeichthys feliceps
ATGTGAGTGTGAATGGTTGTTTGTCTCTATGTGTCAGCCCTGCGATGACCTGGCGACTTGTCCAGGGTGTACCCCGCATTTCGCCCATAGTCACCTGGGATAGGCTCCAGCTTGCCTGCGACCCTGCTCGGGATAAGCGGTTACAGATGAGAACTTAAGAAGAAAATTATGTTCAATTTAAGAAGAAAATTATATGCATTACTTAACATTTTACTTTTGGACGTCATCTACATATAGGAGCTTAAAAAATCTCTCTCTCTCTCTCTCTCTCTCTCTCTCTCTCTCTCTCTCTCTGGCTATAAAAAGTCTGGACTGAATTTGAAAGTTGTTTAACCCTGATCTGATATCATAATAAAACATGCATGGGACCTTTTCATTTGCAAACCCTGGGATGTATAAAAAATGTGCCAGAGGGCAGGCAGTCAGTGTGGAAATGAAGTGGACAGTGTGGCCTTTCCCTTCTGTCATGATGACCAGACTAATAGATGAAAATCACAAACACTCTCTTTTTACCTCTCATTTATAATAAGAAAGTCTGATGCTACACAGCATCAGACTCAGGATGGTACTGAGAAAACCTTCTGATGCAGAGTACTTATTTAATTTTTTTTTCTAGCTAAATTAAAAACTAGAATTTTTTCCCCCCTGTCATTAAAGAAGCAATAAACAAGGCATACTGACATGAGGTTTGGACCAACAAAAATTTCTTTCTTTCTTTCTTTCTTTCTTTTTTTTTTTTTTTTTTTTTTAGCTCAAGTGACATGAAATGTTTCTTGTTTGCAACTTTTGCTGGTTTGGGTTCCCTCAAGAGGGCAGTATTTCTTACAAATGAGTCATCTTGTCTGAGATAAATAATAACACATCTATAGTTGAGTTTTTCCTTATACCATAAAGAAGATCTGAATTTTGACTTCATGCTCAGAAGAGTCTAGTCATGGCATTAATAGTTGTAAGAATTAGTGATCAGCCTAATAACAACATTAATTGCATCGATCACTAAACATCATACATAAAAGAGTCATAGGTCTATTATTTTAAGGGAAGAAAATAAAACAGCAAGTATTTCCATTTAATAAAGTAATTTGTGAAAACCATTGCATGTAACTCTGCATCTATGGAAACATAAATGTGAGCGTGAATGAGCATTGTAGTGACTAACAGATGGGATATATCTTAAAACACATTTTACTGTACCACAGCATGTTTAAACAGTATGTCACCATGTGACTGACAAATAACCTGTGGGTTATTGTGTGGTTCAAGCTCAAACCACTCAATGAGGTCTTCTCATGGCAATAGAAGAGAGACCTCCAGTTATATAAAAACTTTACTTGTATTTTTAAATTAACATTATGTTTGTAATTGAAATAATACACATAAATACACACAAAGTGCAAATATATTTTATTCATATGTAGCAGCATGGGATATATTTTAAATAGGTTTCTATATCTAAATATACTGTATGTGGATGGTTATGGTTAGTGGCCATGAAGAAAAATATTTATAAGTGAATTAAATGTTTCCTACGTAAAAAAAAAAAAAAAAAAGGTAGATTATATCGGCATGATATATTTAATATATGTAGTAAATGTTTCTAGAGAAACAAGATGTTTTGGACAGATGTCCTTCATCAGCTTCTGAGGCTATATGAGGTCAAACACTGGGTGTGAGGCAGGAGGAGGCAAGCATAGACAATCCATCTTCTGGCATGCTTTTGGGAGGTACGGAGGAAACCAGAGAACCCAGAGGAGATGTGAGTGGAGATATTAGTGGAGATGTAAGTAGAGATGTGAGTGGAGGGGTGGCATGCTGGTGCAGTGGTTTGCACTGTCACCTCACAGCAAGAAGGTTCTGAGTTTAAACCTTGTGGCCAACTGGTGCCTTTCTGTGTGGAGTTTGCATGTTCTCCCTACCTGCATGGGTTCCCTTTGGGTACTCTGGCTTCCTCCCACAGTCAAATAAACATGTGGATTAAGTCAACTGGCTACTCTAAATTGCCCATAGGTAAGTATTAATGGTTGTTCATCTCTGTGTTAGCCCTGAGAAAGTTTGGTGACCTGCCCAGAGTGCACCCCACCTGGGTCAGAGTACACTCCACCTGGGTCAGAGTGTACCCCACCTGGGTCAGAGTACACCCCACCTGGGTCAGAGTGCACACCATCTGGGTCAGAGTGTACTCCACCTGGGTCAGAGTACACCCCACCTGGGTCAGAGTGCACACCACCTGGGTCAAAGTGCACCTCACCTGGGTAAGAATACACCCCACCTGGGTCAGAGTGTACCACATCTGGGTCAGAGTGTACCCACCCCACCTGGGTCAGAGTGTACCACATCTGGGTCAGAGTGCACCTCACCTGGGTAAGAGTACACCCCACCTGGGTAAGAGTACACCTCACCTGGGTAAGAGTACACCTCACATGGGTCAGAGTGTACCCCATGGCCCTAACGGATAAGCAGTATCGATAATGGATGGACGGATGTGAGTGGAGATGTCAGTGGACATGTGAGTGGAGATATGAGTGGAGATGTGAATGGAGATGTGAGTGGACATATGAGTGGAGATGTGACTGGAGATGTGAGTGGACATGTGAGTGGAGATATGAGTGGAGATGTGACTGGAGATGTGAGTGGAGATGTGAGTGGACATGTGAGTGGAGATGTGAGTGGACATGTGAGTGGAGATGTGAGTGGACATGTGAGTGGACATGTGAGTGGAGATGTGAGTGGACATGTGAGTGGAGATGTGAGTGGAGATGTGAGTGGAGATGTGAGTGGAGATATGAGTGGACATGTGAGTGGAAATGTAAGGTTTGGGATGCAATAATGGGCCTCAGTACCCAAGGAGAAATAAAAACCTCTAAGGTTCTTCATTTCTTTTCGTGCTCCTCCTCATATCTGTGTGTGTGTGTTCGCGCGCGTGCATGCGTGCGCGCGTGTGTGAGCGGATCCTCCCCCTGCGCCGGGCCGCTTAATTGCGAGGCTCGCGCGGAGTCTGAGCTACTTAAACGGCTCCCGGATGGAGAGCTCCGAGAGTTCAGTGAAGTTCCGTTCTGCTGAAGTTGCCTCAGTGCAGTGTTAGTGTGGCAGTGTGTTAGTGTGGCAGTGTGTTAGTGTGGCAGTGTGTTAGTGTGTGTGCTCGCTTGCAGTGTTAGTGTGTCAGTCATGCAGGTGAAGTGGGTGGTGATGTACCGGAGCGCGGTGCTGCTGCTGCTGCAGGGCTGTCTGAGCGCCGCCGCCGGAGGATGGAGAGAATTAAAGAACGACGCTACGGAGCTGAGCCCGGAGTTCAGCAGCCACACAGCACATCCAGCCCACCACCTTCAGCCATCTCACAACAACACGATGAACGAAGCCAAAAACGGGGGCAGGAGGGCGTCAGCTAATAGCCCTGCATATGGCAAGTATTTGTTCAGAAATCCATCTTTTCTACCTGTTGGGACTCAGATTAGAAAGTGCTGAATAAGCTGCACATCTGTGAAAGGCTGCGATTTTCTCTTTTTAAAATAAGTTGTATTTATATGGGCTACTGATTGTTTAATTTATTTTGCTGTCTTACTCCACATGACACAAATTTAATTTTAAAAAATGTAGCTCCTATTCATTAGTACTCTCATTAGTATTATAGAGAAGTTTACAAATGCACCTCTACTTTGAATCACTATGTTTTAATTTGTTGTAATTTATTTAATTCAGTTTTGATTCTATTTCTAAACACGCCTGCTCAAAGTTTGCTGCTTTCAGTCTGGTTTGATAAAGAGTGTTTGAGTTTTCCCCGAAATTGTTTGACAGGACTTGGCTTTTGTGGCCCCAAGTAAGAATTTCAAAACGTATTGGACCTCAGCTGTCAGAATACTTTTACTCTGCAGGCGCCCTTTCATATCTGCTGCTCAGAGAATCCTAAGCTATTAGAAAAAAAGTCTTCTTTAAGATGTCTTTGCTAGGTTTATATGAATGGTTCTTCGCTTTGTGAAAGGATTCTAGTTTAGATTCTAGTTCGAGCCCTTTCTGACACTCTGTCGTAAGGTTAGAAACTTTAATGTTTCCCTCAGAGGCACAACCAGTGAACCTGAGATTTGCAGAGTAAAAATGGAGTAAATCATAGTTAGTGTCTTTATGAGATACTAGAAAAAAAAATTGAACAGATAACCAACAAAATGTGCTATTTAATAATAACCACAACAATACCCACTGCTGAGGACCACATCTAATAGCCGAGTGTAACTGACAAATGGTTTAGCGGTCCTCATGGCTTTACATCTTCTCTGTACACTTCATTTATTTTCTTTTTTCCTCATAGATGGAAAATGTCCTCTAGCTCCCAGATATTTAACTTATAGTATTAGATTTGAATTAGCTTTTGGATTTGGAAGTTACAGTATTAAGTGGCATTGCACATTAATAAATTGTGAGGAAACATGCAAAGCTGAGTTAGAGAAAGTATGAGTCTGTGTGTTGCAATCAGGTGATGCACTGATAACTCAGTGTTTTGTGTGATTTCCGCTCTGTTACACAATTAGTCAAGGTCCTCATTACGATCTAATTGCATCAGTATGTTTCCGAGCAGAATTGAATGTAGTTGGCTAGAGCATTTCTTAAGGGTATTTTAAAATTGTTATTTAAATGCGATGGTGCTTTAGTGAATGATTCCCACCTGTGGTTAATGGACCCTGTGGTAATCTTTGTGGTACGTGATCTTTTCACCTGAATTGTGGCTGTCAGTATTGTAGTGACGTTAGTGACTTTTCATTCATTTAATGCTTCAATGTGGGAGTTACAGTAGCTGGACTATTTATATTGACATGATATGATAAATACATGATTTCAAATAGCATACATAGAAATATAATTTTTCAGCTGCCCCAAAAGATGCTTAACAACGAATGTTAAACAAAGTCACATCAAAAATAAAAGTAAAAAATGGTTAATTTCATACATATGATTATACTGAGAAATGAACAAGAAAAATTTATATCGGTCAAGTTATCTGTAACTTTAGAATTGTAACACTGTCATAAACAGAATCAAGTTCAGAAGATAAACTAAAGGGACCATCACACACCCCGTGTCCATTCCTGAGAGGTGGGGTGTGTGCAGTCCCTAGTAGACCGTATGGGGTCATGCTGAATATGCTCACCTCTCTCTGGCTGACCTCCAGTTCCTTCGCACTTTGAAGGGGAGCGGTGTCACTGAGCCTTCATAAAACAGATCGGGTTCTCTGAGAATGAGAAGAGGGAAAACATGAACTCATCACACACATAAATCCTTTGTTGTTTCTCTTTGAGTTGAGCTGCAGAAGGAAATAAATCCTTCTGCAGTATCACTTTTTGAGCTCGTCCTTCCAGTATCTTGTATAGTAATTTAGCGTGGTGTCATTGAGAATTGAGCAATAGCTTTCTGATCTTGGCTTCCAGCTGAAAAGCTTATTCGAAATTAATTCACATTAATCAAGATTAATTTCAGTTTAGACTCTATCACTTGTACGAGTGCTTTTGAATTTTAGAAAGCTTCGAAGAATTGATTTCTCCACTAATTAAACACTGGAAAAATAATTCATAGATCATCATAATAAAATTGATGACAGAATTTGAACTTAAGTCAAACATGTAACTTTTACATATTGATATATTGTTCATACTATTACAATAAATTGAGTTCATAAATATACATATTTCTATGTAATTATGAAATTAGTTTAACATAAACCGACCATTAATTGCATATTTACTTTTTGTTGCACTTACATATTTTACTTCCCTTCATTTAAATACGTTGATCCATGAATTATCTTTTTCAGTGACAGGAGTAAAAAAACCAATACTTATATCATAATAAAACAAACCACATTTTACTACAGATTTCATTAACAGTAGATGTAGCACAGTTTCAGGCCTGAGCTTATTTTCTCTTTTGCTCCCTGTGTAGACGCCTCTGAGCTGAGCTGCCGAGAGCTGCGCAATACCCGCTACATCACTGATGGTTTATGTCGTAGTGCCAAGCCATTTAATGAGCTTGTGTGTTCAGGCCAGTGCCTGCCTGCTCACCTGATGCTCAACTCCATCCTTCGGAGCAAGTGGTGGCGCAGCAGCTCTTCTGAATACCGCTGCATTCCAGCACACTACCGTATGCAACGTGTACAGCTCCACTGCCCCAACGGCAACAGTCGGACCTACAAAATCCGAATGGTGACCTCCTGCAAGTGCAAGCGCTTCACCCGACACCACAACCAGTCCGATGCCAAGAATCCGGCTTCTCAAAGAACACGGCAGAACAAGAAGCGTGCACGTTTCCAGCAAATACGGGGCCGAAGCAGAGAGCCTACTATCAGCAGCAACTCGTACTGAGAAGCAGCTGTCCATGCATGTGAGCTCATAAAAGACTCTGTCTGTCTGTCTCTCTCACACACACACACACACACACACACACACACACACACACACACACACACACACACACACACACACACACACACTTTTTGTCCAAATACCAATCCACAAGTTCAAGGGATAGAAGACTAAATAGAGATAACACCCTGGCTGAAGCATATACAACATTTAATGAGATCAGCAAGTCTTCGGTCTGTTTCACAAGTCATAAAATTTGCATGGGAAATTGAACTTGAATTAATCCCAATAATAGAGATGTTTGACAACAGAAAACTAGAGGACTGTTGGACTTTTGCTTAAAATGAGGTTTGTAGTTGTGGAAGATCAGTGTAGAGAATTTGATGGTTTATACTGTATATTCACAGTATTCCTGTGGAGGGCTGATGATCTAATTTTCTTGAAGTTCATTAGAAGGGTGATCAAGATGAACATTGACACCAAAGTTAACAAGCATAACCATGACCAAATCCTACATCAGCAAGGCTGCAAGCTTATGGCTGAGGTGAATGTTTGTATAGCTGAAATGAAGTCATCTCTTTCGGGTGTACTGTAGCTCATGATCCAGCTGCCCAGGAGTGCTGGGCTCAGAAAACGTGCTGCTGGCGACACATTGCTGAAATTCAGCATTCTTAACCTTGGTCACCTGCAAGGAACTCATCTGACAGGCTACGGTGAGGAATTCCCACAGCATTACCTTTCCAAAAGAGACCTTATAGGAACTGTCAGCTGGAGCCGAGCCCATGGTCAGTGACAGAAAGTAGGAATGGTTGGGTCAGCACTCCATGAGCTGAGTCTGTTAGGGCCAAGAGCAGCAAACACTGTTTCTCTGTCCTGTCTTAATTACTAAATAGACCCATTCCTGTGTTTAGGATTTGAGTCATAAAAAGCCATTTCCTCTCGACGTGGTCAGTTCCTGTTTGTTTGAATAGCAGAAAAAGGGGGCCCACATGCATGTAGGAATCTACAACAATTGTGCCTGTTGTTACCTTAGGGGCAGAGCACTTTTCTACACCGCCCCCGTTCTCTGGAAACCATTTGGAGCTTCTTGGCCAGTTGGAGTAACTAAGTAGTGTTAATGGTTATCTAATTGTAATAACAGTGAGATTTAAATGCAAGGACATTAAACCAACAATCAGCATGTACATCTACATGTAATCTCAGTATACCATGTAATTATAAAAGCTTCCATTATATTATACAATGTATAAGCTTTACAAATGTGCTGTGAATTGAATTGAAGATTGACTTCTCTGGATGAAAAATTACCTGACAAAACAACAATGTCTTCCAGCGAAGCCATGAAAGCAGTGTGCTTTTAACAACTGGAGCTGCCCAAAGAATCAATTCCTCAAACATCCGTAGGGGAGCTTTAAGAGACAAACATGAAATACGGGACTGAACTCTGGATGTAAGCACATGCTGATATTATACAGGATGTACAGTAGGAGAGCTGTGGAATCCCAAGACAGACATTTGTCTGTCACATCCAATCCAAGTGTCTTGCCTCCAGTATATCTAATGAAGAATATTTCACTCGTGTCCGGACACTGTTCAACTCCAGAATTTTTTCCATCGTGCTTCCCATCTCTGTTTTTTATACATAACTAACAATGGTTGCTTCTTTTTTTCAGTTGTATGTTTGAAAAAGAAACTGAAAGTTTTTTTTTTGTTTTTTTTTGGTCATGTAAGCCAAATTGCCATGTATTGGACATAGTGTACTTACTTGGTCTGTTGATACAAAACCCTTCAAATGAGTACTGGATGGAAGGATTGCAGCTCTCTCCAATCCTGAAAGAGACTCCTATAAAGAATGAACTGTATATTTATTTTTGAATTTCAACATTTAAATTATTTATGCAACCTTTTTTAAATATAAAATAATAGCCATTATTGTTCTATATGACATAATAATGAATTTCCTAACAAAAAGAGAACACAAATAAAGTAAGTCAAAGTATATTTGAAAGGCAATGTGTTTATCATTCTTTTCAGAGAGCTCTGATGAATTCTGTCTCCCGCACGCTAAGCCTGTCTCTCACTGAGGGCTTGATAAACAAAGTGCTGCAATCGGGAAATGGAGGATTTGTTGCACTTTGGAATGTCTAACAGGACTTCATAATAGGCAAGAGAAAAATAGTTTGTACAAAAGAATTGTTCTGTCGGACGAGGTTGGTTCAGTCACTTTTTGTTTAGAATGTTGAACTGCAGCTATACGAGCTATACTCGTAGACCAGCATTATGTTGTTTGTTTAGCTAAGCTTCCTTCATACCATAAAGGATACTTTTCTTAGATCACTTAATCTAGATGACCTCTGTGTTTGTCATGTTTGTCATGTTTGTTACAATGGCTCATGAAGGAACTCCTAACACGTGCCTAACCAGGTCCAGCCTACATGGTGCACAAAACACAACAAGGTGTTTATGCTGTAAATCATACAAATGACTGTTTTCCAAACTTTGATGTGATTTATAGCAGGTTTAAATGGAAAATGTTGCTAATCAAACACAGAGGCGTATCAAATATGGAAAAAACTACTTTCTAGACTAAATGGTTTTCTTTACGTTTGCCAGTTTTCTACAACAGTCATCTGATCTCCTGGGATCATCTATTATTGCCATTTTCAATATCACAATCAAGCTATATCCACAATCACCTAACATGCTGTGCTTTCACTCAAATGTAGCTGGCAGGCATAGAGCTTATTGAGTAATTCAAGAACAAGCATTGGAGACTACAGCACAAGAATAGTACTGGAGGAAATTGTCACTGGCAGAGTATCTGTCCTGAGTTATGGCACCAAAACTGAGTAATTACTCGACAGAAACCTGGCACAGATTTTCTGAATCAGAAGGTAGGAAGAGGTGTGTGAGAGGTCAGACGGGACCAGCGCCTCAGAGTGTATTTAACATTTCAGTGGCTTCTCTACAACGTTTCAAACACATGGTGTCTGAACAGGCCACTAAAATCAGGTGTCAAAAGAATGTTGTCGTTCTACATTCCAGGCGTAAGGAGCACACAACACAGCTTACATTAACCAATGTATTAACTGTGCAAGTAAAATTACATTATATATCATTTTATTATAATGTAATATTATATTTAGTCCATTTATCTGGTATGATATTACATTTATCTGGTTTATCTGATAATCAAAAAGACACTAAACAGCTAATAAGCCAGCTTCTACGTCTGTAGTATGTTGTCTGAGATAAGTATTTAAATGTACAATGTTTAATCTCTCTCTCTCTCTCTCTCTCTCTCTCTCTCTCTCTCTCTCTCTCTAACATAAAATGTTTCCACTTCATACACAAGACGTAGAAATTATAAATGGACACAAATCTCATTCATTTTCCTCTTTACCTCAAGTAGCTTCTCCTCTTTCAGTTTCATTGAATATACACATTTATTCACTTACTCAGTACTGTAGACCACTTTCATGTAAACCTCAGTCTCCTCTGCACTCAACTCATCCGACCCAAGCTACATGTTTAGCAGATAATACTGCTTTCAGCAGCATTTTTAAGGTTTACTATCTCCTTTGATTTTGATAATACTCGGGTCAAATGTCTCATATCTCCAGCTTGCACACAATTAGAGTTTGATTGTACTCAGATGCTAAGAGATTATTCACCAGACCCAAATGAAAGACAAATCAATTAAAAAATATATCAAGTATCACCATTTGAAGATGATTGAGAAATATTAAAGTTGGTGTGCTGTGTTACACAAGCAAAGAACGTTTGAACCTTTGGTGTTCATCACTCGTACTGCAATAATAAACATAAACAGATGCTCCTGGCATGCAGAATGTCTCATTCAGATCAGAATCAAAAGCCTTTAAATGTTCCCATCAAGAGCAGTTACATATCAGCTTTACTATTCTCCTCTGCATTCTTTATTCAACTCATAATTTTGGAAATTTTTTACCAGGAACTTGAGATTCTGTTGTGTCCCTATTCACAGACCTAAAAATTTGAGTCAAGGTACTCCAGAAAAAGATCTAATTTCCTCAAAACACATGGAACTATGAGGGATGTATTCAGAGAAGGATGTTTGTGCTGCACTAGCTTTATCAGGTCATGTGCACTAATAGCTTAGAACAAATCTAAAGCAGAACTGCACTTGGCATGGAGACATGGAAGCACAAGTTTAACTAATTTGGAGTCCTCCATGGTGCACGGTGCTGTGGGGATATTGTTACAGTTCAGGGAGAAGGATGTTGAACAGGAGAAGGAGGAAGAAACTTGGGTCAAGGATATGAAGAGGCTGGAGCTGCTCAGTGTGTCCTACAGCATTATATTCAACATACACACAAACCTCCAGAGACTACAAATTGCTGTTGAAGCTGAGTTCCTGGGCCCTGGAGGAACAAGAGGCCACACTTAAGCAGGGTGCACATCGATGGCCCATGCAGGATGATTGTGTAGGAAACACTAGGGGAGCAGATGAGTGCAGGGACAGACGGTAGCATGTCACGGGCCAGGAGCACCCAACGAGCCATAGCTGCCTGAGCCAAGTACAGGAATCCAATGAAGGTCAAGCTTGTGTCGGAAGGAAATCAGCAGCAGAGTGGATAGGATCGGTCAATATTTCAGAACAACAGTAACCACAAACAATGGTTGTGTCAAACCACTGTCTCCATTTGGAATCAATAAAATGAAAATCTTAGAGCAAAATGTGCAGAACCTCAAACAAATAAACAGGCTCAGTTGAGGCACAGGGGCTCTGAGCAATCTGTTTTTGTGGAAAGCAAGATAACATTCATCATATTGTGCTCCACAGCTTTTGCCAACAGGGTGTTGAGTGCTGCCTCTAGACTGCAGTTTGTTTGTTTAAAAGATTACAATTCGTCCAAGTCAAATAGACACCTTGAACATTTACCCTACTCTGACAATAAACGCATGCCAAATGGTTTGAGAGCATGTGCTGAGCATTCCTGTATTCATGAGGGGGGATAGAGGCCAGGTAAAGGCTAGCACATGCACGTATGATGTCATCATGTACATAGCAATTAAGCACATGATATCACAGACCGCCTGTTGGGAGTCAAGTCCACAGAGGAGATGGAGAATAGATGCTTATAAAGATAGTTGCACCTATTAAGTTGTGATTTTACGATACCTTTGTACATTGCTGCTTCAATTCAGTGAAGGTTATGCACATACAGAAGTAAACAAATATATTTAATAAGTGCATAATTAAATGCAGGAGTGCATTTTTCTTGCATTGAAGACCACTATGCCCTGTTGATGGGTTTTACTTAATGTTTGCGTTTGAAAAACATGCAAGTTGATTTTCTGACAGGGTCTTTGGAAGAGTATGTCTTTTAAATGAGCCAAATAGCACATTTTATCCATTTGCTTAAACGAATATACTATATTTTTTCTGGGAGTCTCTTCTGAGAGATCCAAACTCACACGACTACCAAGAACAGTTAGCACAAGAGACTCCCAGCAAAAAACTCCCACAATAAAAACTTTTTTAAAATATTGTTTGAAACCCTGTAATTTCCACTCATCTCATTACCCGTAACCGCATATCCCAAGCAGGGTCGCAGGCAAGCTGGAGCCTATCCCAGCTGACTATGGGCGAAAGGCAGGGTATACCCAGGACAAGTCGCCAGGTCATCGCAGGGCTGACACATAGAGACAAACAACCATTCACACCTACGGTCAATTTAGAGCCA
>JAODTV010000006.1:24191478-24207490 GCA_025399955.1 Galeichthys feliceps
CTGTCCATATGAGGCCGTCCTCCACAGGAGCAGTGTGATGAGACTCCAGGCAGACAAAGGGCATCAGGATGGATCAGACCAAGGAGTGTGAGTCATTTGAGACTTTTTTTTTTTCCATGTCTGAGCAAATATAAAGTAGAAATCCTGCAAAAACACAAAATGATTTCAGGAATGGTTTAGAAGAAGCACATCTTGTAAACATTTCTTTCGACGCAGCTTGAGCTGATTAAAAACCAGGCTAAAAAGGCTAAATGTCATTTGAAAAGTTTGTTTTATTTGAAATGACCGTGGAAACTATATTAATCTCTATTGGCACTAAGCTATTTTCAGTACATCAACAGCGTTCAGATTAGTTAATACAGTGCAGGCTTGATGAAGAGGGACTCCATGCTGGGTTTTTTTTTTTTTTTTTATCTTTCCCCAGCCGTGTCTGTTGTTAATAGAGCGAAAACAACTCAGTACATTCATGCCAGGGCAAGTTTTTATGAATGGAGTTTTTTTTTTCCTCCCTCCTCCCTCCACTTTCTCCTTCCTTTTTGTGAATGAAAAACAACTGCAAAAAATCTAGAAGGAAAACTCTTGGGTTCTCGATCGGTGATTGGTCAGCTGGATGCAGCCCCCGCCTCCTCGTTGCTAGGCTTTGGTACAGTTTCGAATCTGATTGGTGCAAACGAAGGAGTCGAGGTTTCATTCATAAGTAACACCATTCATTAGGACAAAGAGAGAAATCTGAGCTCTTGAAAGAGGAAATTCACCAATCAGGAAGCTTTAGGACCGAGCGGACATCCGAAAGTAGCTTCTATCGAAATCAACAGTCAAAAAAAGAAGTCAAAAGTTTTTCAGGACGTTATTTAGGTCTACATGTGCCATCCAGACATGTAAACAAAAGGTTCAGACTGTTCATACGGTTTACATCGTGTGTAAAGTACATCGAAACACGCTTTGCATTCACACTTAAATAGAAACAGGTTAGGAAAGTTTCCAGTGAAGGCTAGTGTTTAGATTCGTGACTTAGTGAACAGGATTATGCTTTATGCACGTTTGCAAAGCAGATCTACACAGCCACAGCACTACAGTCTCAAAAAAAAAAAAAAACTGCAGGAAAACCACGTGGGCTGATGTGAGCTTTGCTTTAACAGAAGCATGATATGTTTATGTTACCTGGCTGCATGCCGCAAAGCTAACTAGGCTAGGGTTTGCAAGCGCTGTGTGTGAGAGTGTGTTTTTTTGTGAATGGAGCTCATTACACATGCAGCCTTCTGGACGCCCCATTCACAACTCCCGCTGTCTGTGTGCGCGCGCGTGCGTGTGTGTGTGTGTGTGTGTGTGTGTGTGTCCCACTGCCTTCTCTTGGTGCAGGCTGCCCCGATTCTGCTCCACACAGCCTCAATGAGCGCGAACGGTTAACACACGGACTGTAACATGGATGGATATTTAGATCAGCAAGTGCCTTACACTTTAGCAAATGTAAGTACGTCTTTATGAGTGTAAAGCTTAGGGGAATGCGTGCGTGCGTGCTGCTGCTGCTGCGCTCCTTTTTGTGCTTGTCTCTTGAGCTCTACGCAGCACTGCGATGGAAAACTGCTCCGAGTTTGAACCTAAATAAGTCCCTGAAACTTTGTTTACTACGCATTAATTGTCATCTTTTTGGAAAGTGCTGTTTGTTTTGTGTACAGTTCTAGCTTAAGTGTTGCAATTTGTTTAAAAAGAAAAAAGAAAAAAGTTGTTGTTTATAAGTGGAATAATGGTGCGCTTGCTTGATGACGACTCTCCAGAGAAACTGGCTCTTTACTAGCCCCATGATGGTATTCAGTATTCAGTATTCAGGGGTCTCTGAACTACAGGAATGGACTCAATGAAATAATAATTGACCTGACTCATTTTGGACTGGACTCTTAGCTATTAATTGTTGGTGCTATTGCTATGGAAAGCACTTCAGGGTCTACCTAACAGGAATCAATCTGGGTATCAGTGCATCCTACATTATGGCAGAGTCCAAAACTCAATATTTGGTATGTAAAGAATTATGTACTGCATTCAAATTGAATGTTACATGTTTGTCTACAAGTACAATCTGACCATCATGTTTGTTGCCCTAATGACAATTAATGTTTTTTTTCCCCCCACATGTCTATATATTTCCGCTTGCATAATATTCCTGGTGTTTTCCAGAGGTCGCAAGGAAATGGGCCCCTAAATAGACTGTTGGTGGCAGCAAAAAGGAAATACATGGACACCGAATTACCCCCTCAGGAATCTGAAGGTAAAGTAGCAAGCAAGTTCAGGAAACTTACTCTGGCCTTTATTTGAGCATTAGACTCAGGAAGTACATATATTTGTTGTTGTCTCCCCCCACACACACCTAAAGATTAACAGTATCTCAACAATAATCAAGTCACTTTTAAAAGAGTTGATCTTTTCCTCTCACGTTGAAGAGTCTGCTCCAGAGTACTGATATACGTTTTTGTTTTTTACACCCCGTAGATCTCTTTCAAGATTTAAGTCAGCTTCAGGAGACATGGCTCACAGAAGGTGAGATCGGCATTTTCTTTGTGTATCATATCTATTGCTTCTGCTCGCAATTAGGAATTGTCAGGTAACTTGGGTATAGCTGTGTCTGTTTGCTTTTGGGCAAAGAAGGGATTAATTATATACCAAGACGGAATGGCTCCTTTGATTAGATGAATGGCTGGATAGTTCAACATAGATTGAAACGTGATCTCCTTGACTCTTGGCCAGTGTCTAGTGTCTGTTTTATCTGAGAGAAAATGAGATTTTAACTCGGGTATGAATCTGATACCATATTACATTTTACCCAGCTTATTTCATTATTAATGGACAATTGGTAATGTTTAGTTCTACATAGGTTTTAAAGCTGTTTTTCTCATTATAAAATATCTGGTATACTTAGACATGGATACCGTTTGGACATTTGGTAAATCTTGTCTATAGTGGATGCTTACAGTTAATGCAAATACAGTAAATAGCATGGCAGCTGGATGGTCAAGAGACAAATGGGTGAAATGTGGCTTAGCAGAAACAGTTTACAGTTTTGGGGTTAGTGATGAACACCACTGGATGTTAACAGAATTAACACTTTGTCAACAGATTTATTTGTTTTGTTAACAACTTCTCTGATACTTTTCATTTTGAAAGAACCAATCCTTTTTTTGACCCTGTATTTTATGAATGCATACAAAATTACCTAAAGGGTCATTTTCACTATATAAAAAGGTATGGACATCATCCATGAACTTTAACTTTGTGAATGTAGAGTTCAATGTCAAAATACTGCAAAAAGAACAAACCGAACTTTGTTTTAATGTGAAAATATCAGGTTCTTCAGGACAGCTTATTTACATGAAGAAAAGGGGTTGCGAAGGGGACACAGACAGTGTGCTATTGTAGTTCAAGGTCAATGCCCACATGTCAAAGTGAAGCTGTAATTAATGCTTGGAGTGATTAATGTTCAAGGCTTTGAAATAGGAAATCTCTGGATTTTTAACTGACTGTGCTTTATGCGACTTGTGCCTCCCAGTTCCTTCCTACCATATTTTCTTTCACTTTCTGTTCTTATGAGGAAAAGCATTTAATTTATGGAGTCATTTTGTGTTTATCTTCTCTCAATTCTGCTCAAAGCACAGCCAGTTTTAGTTGAAATAAGATAAGATGTAGTAACATATCAAGGTCATTATATAATAATCAGAGAGGGAGTTCTACAAAAGTAAATTATAAAACAGAATCTAACTGTGAAGTGGGCATATAATTTAGGAGAGAGACAGGGAACATAAATATAATCTAATATAATTCACACCATCAGGACTCAGTGGAAGAGTTTAAATATATGCAGTATACAATACACTGAACATATCCAGAATTAACACACTGATTAAAGTTATTTAAAAGATGACAAAATGGGTAGTAGGGATTTCTTGTGTCTGTTACCCCTCTCAGAGCGATTCTGTTTGCTTTTTTTCCAACTGGATTAGTTGAACAGCTTATTATCAGGTGATTGTGGTTGTGGATGATTCACCATACTGTAAAAACAGTGGCATTAGGGCTTTTTCTCAAAGGGTGAGAGGAAGAGCGAGAATGAGGTCAAGAAATTTGTGAATGGGGAAGCTTGTTGAGTCTTGTCATTACCCTTTACTCTTTACAAAAAAAACCCCTCCTGGCTCCGCCCAGGATCTGCCTGACTAAAAAAAAAGTAATTCAGCCTCTCTCAGAGAAAAAGGAAACATGTCTCCATGCTTGCACAGACACACTTCCAGTCTTGTGCTGACTTGCATTTCTATGTCTTCGACAAGACGTTCCTGGAAGCGAACTGACTCGAGACACACATGTACACATCCACAGAGAGAAAAGCAGAGAGCCAGATTGGGTTAGGATCCAGTTTAGCTTCAAAAACTAGTGAGCCAGAGGCACTGATGGGCAAAAATTCTTAATGTTTTTCTTTCTTTCTTCTTTACACTTATTGCATGTGTTCTTTTTCAGGCATGTTGAAACTAGCTTGAATGATTTATTGTTTGATCTGGAAGACCAGATATTGGCTATGACTCATGAAAAACAGCTTTGTGCTCCTCCTCGGGGCAGAAAAGAAGAAAACTTGAGTGCGTCTAATAGAATTACACTATAGCAGTAGGATGGAGCAATATGTAGGAAATTAATGTAATTTATCTGAACAGGCTCAAAGGAGAAATCTTCACAATTTTTGTCAAGCAGGATGTGGTAGAATAATCTTTAGTTTCGGTATTACTTGTTTAGTTGTTGTGTTTATATTCTGTTGGCTAAGAAGAAAGGAAATATGGCATGAGGCCTGTAAGACAGTCAGGCTTCTCTTTCTTACAGTACGTGTGCTGTATGTGTGATTAACTATTTCTTTTTAATGGAAAGTAAAAGGCAGTAGTCCAGCAAAATCAGCTTTTGCTATATATTTAGCTGTGTAGAATTTTAAATTCCATAAAATGGCATATTTAGGACATTTTGTAATACAGTATAATAGCACTTGAACTTTTGTACAGTAGCACTTGATCAATAAGATCCCTTGTCTTGTAGATTAATTAAGATGGTTACTGTACAAGTTTATAACATTGACTTACTTGTCTTTGCAGTCTGGATAACTCAAGTTAAGTTTATTTGTACAGCGCTTTTAACAACAGACATTGTCGCAAACTGTGGCAGCGGTGACTGTAAATGTAAGCCTATGTCATGCCTTACTGCAAATTTCCATTCATCTGAAAGCAAAAACAACATAAAAGTCTGGAAATCTTTTTATTGTCCTCATAAGGGTTGTCATTTTTTAAATCATGTTTTGTGATATTGACGATGGCTAACAGCTGTTATAATAAAGCAGTGGCAATGCAACAGCCACCACCACAGCCAGATCTGGTTTATTACATTTATTCTGAATAAATTCTGGCTAAATGTAAGACCTAGTCTTTGTGCTACCTGGGCTTCATGTCAACAGAGGGCCACTGGCTGGAACTCTCCGTCTCCCCCATTCCTCTTTCAGACTTACTGGAGAGTAAATGAGTACGTTGTGTCCAGAGAAAGGCATGTAGACTGTGATAATGGCAATGGTGCACCTGCAACCACAAAAGATTATTTTGCATAACAAGTATGTCTGCAGCTCGCATCTATTCAGATTCCTAATTGGAAAAAAAGTAAATCAGCATGAATGATGATTTTGTCCCAGTAAAAAGAACACAGTCATTATTCATGAAAGTCATCCAAGTCATGGAAAGACTCCAGTTGCTGTTCTAGAGCTGGTAGAAATGTGATTGAAGAAGGTCGATTTGGGATGTGGAGCCAGAATTATTTTAGACAATTCTCTATACTTGAAATAATGATCCATTATTGATCCATCATTTTCTTTTGCAAGTTCATGAAATGCAAACTTTGCACTACTGCAGCCTGCCACTGATACATTTTATGGCCATTCATTAAAAAAAAGAAAATATCATTATGCAAGATAAGACAGAAATTTGAGGATCTCCGATATTCTCATTTATGGATGTTGTTTTTTCTTCTACTAAAGCAAACATGTTACATGCTCACAAATAATATGTACAGTTTCTACTGCAAGAATTTGGTAATTATTTGAAATAAAGGCTGTAATTTCTTATGCCATTGCAATCGCATGAAAAAAATTTCCATTGTAAAGCTTCTCTCTTTAACCACTTCTTAATTGACTTTAAGAGTCAGCCTTCATAGGGCTTAAAGCAAGTGATGAAGTCCAGAATCCCTTCACTGAACTGACCACATCAACAGTGTCAGAGAAATGTCTCAGTGTGGGCGTGAGCAGAGTGAGACATTAGACATGAACACAAGCTCAGCACATCTCTTCACTTCTTATTTTGCTTGAACACACACACCGAATGAGATTTGCCCATACATTATCTACATCGTACAGCTCTGAAAGTCCATCAGCTGCACAAGACCAACACTATGATGCTGACTGAGACAGATGGTATTAGGCAGCTTGGCCATCAGTTCCTATGCTCCAGTATTGATCCATGATCAGTTTGGTTCAATAAGCTGCAAGAGCATGACTGTCAGTCAGCGACACAGCACGACAGCTTCTGAATGTCTACAAATGATAAATTACTACACAGACAGTCAAATGTAGCTTCCCTGATTAGTGAATTATAGGTATATTACAATATGACTAAAACCAAAATAGGATGTGACGTCTCGTGACCAAATAACAGCCCACTGAAATCCACCATTTACCCATTAGTATTTTTTATTACTCCTGTCACAAAAAATATAAAGTTTTGGAAGAAGAAACACAGTGTACTGTACATTTGATGGAATTGAGTAGTAATCAAACTATTCACACACATGCACACACACACCATTCAACTGAGGTATTGATCTGCCGCCGATGAAAAAGTGCTGGCGTAGAGGAAAGCAGAGTTGAAGGTCACATGGCTGTCCAGAGGCAGTAACTCAGGTTTCACTCAGTTGAAGATGAAGAGAGAGACGGGCCAGCCTAATGGACACACTTAGTCTATTCTTCAGCTAAGAGTACTGCTTATACTCAACAAATGGCTCTGTGTAAAGACAAATTATGGCTCTGGTCCTCCACCTGCATTGTAAAGACAATGCATTACGAAATAATTTGTAGAGCCATAACATTCCCAGTCTCACAATTCCATGTTTGTCTTATGTAATGTGTCCTCCTCTTAGTAATATATATTGGAAGTTTAACTCCAGGTACTAAGCATGTCTTTTCTTTCTCCTTAAAATACAGCTCAGGTACCTGACAGTGATGAGCAGTTTGTTCCTGACTTCATCTCAGAAAACTGTAAGTAAACCCTCCTTTAGACTTTGCTAACCTTTGGCAGTATGTAAATATAATAAAAGGGCATATTTGTATTGCTATGACTAGGTGAGGGGAGATGGGGAATGGAAAAAACAACAAGAAGAGAGAACGTTAGTACTCTGCATTGAGAGATTGGGAGTGACTGATTCAGAAACTGCTTGAGGCTGAGGTGTGGTTGTTGTGTTTATCAGCAATATAATAGCACCCTCCCCATAAGAACCACTGTGAGAAACACTTTACCCATGATCTGCTACTCTCGCATGTACATATGGATGCTTGTATTAAAGAGCACCTTCCATTTGCATGTGCTTCAAAGGCTCAATTGAACAGCTCAGGAAACCGGTAAAAGATCATTCAGAGGTCGCACACAAAGATTCCCTTTTGTATCTGTCAGAGGTGTAAATGGGAAAGCAAATTCCTGCACCGCACAACACCAAGGCTGCCTTTTTAGCTGGTTTCCTTTTTTGTTGTGTCTCCGCACAATGGCGTGCCAGGTTTTGTGGACGGGTGTGCACTCTGTAAATAGTTCTCCTGGACCTTTTGTCAAAGCCATTCACAGACTGATGGGTTGGGCCTTTACCACATTGGCAAGTCTGCAAGTCCTGTTGTGGAAACACTGCTGGCATTTTTTTTTAGAGGTTATACAGTTCAAGCCATGAGTCACACAAATAGCCATATTTTTTTTCCTGTAACAGAAATTGTAACTTGAACTGTGGCTCAGTAAAGGATTGAGCAGAGAATCTTAGTATCTTGTGAGCTCAGATTTGGTATCTGCAAACATTGCTATTTAACCCCATCATGCACCTGATCTGTGGTGACAGATGCTCCCACAACATATTGTTTTTGCCTGTTGTCCCACAATTGGAAGGAGGAAGTGGAGATGAACTCTGGGGCATTGAGGGGTCATGTCTACTTAACCCCTTTAAGGGCAGAACCAATTGCCACAGTGTGGTGTGTCAGTGAAGGCTAATCGTGAAGGCAGTGGAAGCTCAGCTTGACAGTCCCGTCATAGTAACTAAGTGGAGCACAGCTTTGATTGACAGCTCCACCCACCCTTTCGTACTCAAACAATGCAGTAATAACATGTGTATGCTTGGCAGTCTGTGTTCACTCAGAAAAGAGGGCTATAATTGACAGCGACCATGAACATAAACTTGGGTTCTCTCATTTTTATGTTCACTGTGGTGGAGATAATATTGAAACCAGTTTGAGATACGAAACTGTACACAGTATGGTAGTACTCTAGTGACATATGTGGCAGAAGGTATTTTGACGTTTAAGCCCTACGTATCTTTTTGGGAAGTCTCATTGTGTCTTTATCTGTAAACACATCAGAGGCTAAAACACTCTTTGAGCAAATCATAGATTTATTTTCTTTTTCATTCATTCAGGTTGTTGCCATAGGAATGTAACTGAGAAACTGTGATCACAGAGTTCACTGGGAAAGCTGGAATGTTCTTTTTTGTGTGTGCAGGGCATGCTCTTGTGTAATACCCTCACACTGCTGAAAAAAAACCAAAAAAACCTGCCCCCATTTCTTCCCAATTTTCTACGTTTCTCCATGCAAGCTTTATCCATGCCTTGTTATGAAGCATCTTTGACCTCTTGCTGTTGTGTTTTGGAACAAACTCCAAAGCAGATGAAAGTTATCCTTTAAAAGACAAGATTGGTGTTCCAAATTTGTGGCTTGCTGCACTAGTGTACACTTGTTTATTCCAGATGCACATTCCAATGACTGGGTCTGTAGAGAGCAATTTACCAGAAAATCTACCAGCAAATTTACCAACAAATCTCCTTTTAGAGCCGTGCTAGAACTAAGGAGTGTAGGACCAAAGCTATACAAGTTTCCACATTGTTTATTTTGAAATGGCAAATGAAGTATTTGTTTACCAAGATTTTTTTTTTTTCATGTTATATTCCATTTGACTGATGGTATGTAGGATCAGATAAGTTAAAGAAGTTAGGTCTTGTTAGTTATTATTAGTTTTGATATGGTAATATTCATTGTTAAAATCATTTTCTAACCTTTATTTGGACTACAGTATAATCCTGGTGTTTATGAAAATAAGGCTTTAAAACTCATCAGTCAGAGACTACACTCTCCATTCATGAAAATGTCCTACAGCAGGCTCCACCCTCACGGTTCCTTTTTCTGAATGGAGGTTTAACCCCTCCCTTTTCCTGTTTCTCTACCAAGCTGAAAATGTGAAAATCTCTCTCTCTCTCTCTCTCTCTCTCGCTCTCTCTGAATGTTCCAAGATGTGATCTAATCCTGCAATTGCAGTGTTGTGTGGGCTGATTGTTTGGTTTTGTGCCTTGGAGTAATTATATAGGCAGTTGTGGCTATAAATCTAGATTTGCAAAGAAGAGAGTTTGATCAAAATGGAAACATGGAGAGAAGGACTGTGAGGATTTGGTCAATGCAGTGAGCATAGTTCTCTGAATACGGTACTTGTGCTTTTTTTTTGTACAGTATAAAAGTTGTGCTGCCTTTATTTGCTTTCTTGTAGTATTTGTCATGTCAATGAAGCTACCTGTTGTAGGATCCCCGTTTCCTCCTCTAAGAAAATACAGTGTACTGCTAGAAGGCTTTCAACTTTCCAAAATAGAGCTGCTATGCAACAAGTCTTCAAAAACATCCTCACAACTGCCAGAAATGCGCAGAAAGCACTCGTCCTATCCTGTAGAGAGGGCAGGTCCATTCCCCCCGCCCTCACTTCCCTTACTTTTTGCAGAGAAACAACTCATTTGCAGGCACACGAACACACACCGACACACGCACACACACAGACACGATACACGCTTAAGCCCTACATTTGTATGAATGAGCTAGTTGTGTGGTGGGCTGGCTGAGGCAGCACACTGAGGGACATTGGGATCACCATTCACAAATCCAGCTGCCCCAAAAAAGTAGTGACCAAAAGAAAATAATGCTTTCTTTCTTCCTTTATGCTTTCCTTTCTTCCTTCTTTCCTTTTGTGTTCCTTTTGTTTTATACTAAAAAGTAACTAATATGTTTCTAGTTGCTATTTTTGGCAATGTACAAGTTAAATGGTTCGAAAGAAGAATCTAAAAAATTACTTACACTAGAAACTGTAACAAACTGTAATCTCCATATTTGGCTAAAAAAAAAGCATATATTTATCACACGCTGTATAGCATGCTGAATGGAGTGTGTGTGTGTGTGTGTGTGTGTGTGTGTGTGTGTGAGTGTGTGTGTGTGTGTGTGTGTGTGTGTGTGTGTTCACTGGGCCAGAAGGAGAGGGATGGAGGAAGGGAGGGCACAAAGCGAGGAGAATGCAAAACCCAAACCAGCCCAGGACGTCGTCTGCTCACCCCCTCCTGTTCCCCTCCTTTCTGCTGCTGAAAGAAAAAAAGAAATGGTGGGGGAGTACTAATGATAACAAGGCGGCCGTATATCTAACAACACACGGGAGAGGAGTGAGGAGAACAGGAGGCCTTTGCTGGGGAATCAAACCACTGTCACAACCACCATTTGGAAGCTGTATTTCTGGATTTTGACGGGTCATATTGATGCAGATGATGGACAGGTTTTTCCTAAGTGTGCTAAAGTCCAGATGGAAGCATTCCTCTGACTCGGTTTTGTCGTTCCTATTTATTTAGGCAGGTCTTCGCGTTTCTGCTGACACAGGCCAGGTCATATATTGGGAAAGCAATGATGGATCAGTCGATCTTAAGTGTAGATGAGAGGCAGGAGGAATCAGGCTGAGTGTCTCTGTTATGCAAACTATTATAATTAAGACTTCAATCCAGACTGGAAGAGAGGGTGAGTGGGGTCTTGGTAGAAATGTATTTCTCATGAGTTTGACAGGAATTCGATGGGCATGTGTTATCTCTCTCAGGAGATAAGGAGACCATTTTTCTTTGCCACATAGCACTGCTCTGAATGGATCTCTGTACTGTGTGGTTCATTATATAATTTCTGCAATGAGAGCTAAATCAATAAGCGCATTAAACATTTAAAGAGGACAGCTTTGGGATAGGGGGAAGGGAGATTAATTACTCCTTCTACATACATCTTCACACGTTTTATTTCTCTGTCTCTCACACACACACACACACACACACACACACACACACACACACACACACACACACACACACACACATCCATCCATTACAACACCCATGTTGCATAAGATTACATCATTCCGCACTAACTTTCTGGTTCTTGTTTTTTTTTCTGTTTAATCTAAGTATTCTTCTAAAAGGTTAAACATTTCCCATGTTTATTTTTATTCATATTTTAATGAGTACATACGGGTTGGTGGTGGAAAAACTTCTGTATTCTAGTAAACCAAGTCCATCTGGCTCATTCATCCTCTGTAAAGGGAAGTGAAACTGTTGAGTTTGGCAATGTGCATCACTCTCGTCACATGCACACGGTGACTGTTAAACCCGTGTCCACATATGTAATTGCTGTGACATTTGTGACATTAATTTAGTAACTTTCTTACCAAAGAAGAAAAGTGAGTTTAGTGACTGAGGGATGTTTTCATGTTGAATTTTGCAAGTACTGCTTGCTCTTTTCTACTTCAGTTATTTTTATATCTAGCCCATGGCATATACAATATGGTACTGTTCTCAGTGAGAACCTCAGTATCAGCAGAGCAGTCAGAGTGATATACAAAGCTTGTGGTGGAGAAGAAAGCAGTGTACAGTTTAAAGGTGAGCCAGATCGTGTGCTCTCTCTGACTGAGAGATGAGCTCTCTTTCCGCTTGTTGACCTGAGCAGCACATGTCCAGCACATGTTCCTGTGCTTTGTGGAAATGGCAGACTTGTTTCCCTAAAAGCTCTGAAGCCCACTCATTTTCTTTGTCCCTCTCTCTTTACTCGACTTTTCCACTGATTATGTTGTTGAAGATTGAGTTACATACAAAAACAGACCGAATACACAAAAAAAACCTAAGTAAAATCAAACAAGGTTTCCAGACCCCAACCTTGAAATAGAGGTTTTTCTGCCAGTGCTTGACTCATTTTTGAAGTATTTCTCAAACCCCAATCTAGCGAACAGCATGATGAACAATATGCTTCAACTCTTCTATTCATAGCAAAGCCCTCATCTTGGCAAGTCGCCGTCCTTCCATTGAAAGTGTTTTGCTGAGATGAGTTGTGACAGCTGTGATTGTCATCCATAACACTCTCACATCCCCATTATATTCACAGCCTGGTGTATAGGCTTCGACAGCCACTGTTTCCAGAGAAAACAGTGGGGTCGCTGTGTTAAGTGGGATACCAAAAATCAATACATCCAATTTATCATTTAAAGCCCTTCTTTCACATTTAGTCGCTGGTAAGTTTCATTGACTCATCACTCTTAACTGGAACTGCCCAGTGGGTTGCAAGGTAGATATCTGAACTGGCCAGCCTGTCGCCTCAGCCTAATGTATGGCTGTATCATAACAATACATCAAACACACCAACACGGGGGAAAGAATATTTACTCCCAGAATATCGCTTCAAACACAAAGTCACAGTCCATTACAAATGCTGGACTGAATTATATCTTATCAAACACCATGTTTACTTATTCCTTTGCTCTTTTTTTCAGGCTCCTTCACTATAACAAATTACAGCCTGCAGCTGTCACATGTTCTGGCCTGTACTCTGGTTCACTGCTGTGTGTTTATAGTCCCTGTGATATAAACGTACCATAATCGGTGAATCACTGTACCTGTTGAGATATTTAGGAGCTGGCCTCATCTGCAGCTGTCATGAACTGAAAACGTGCAGGAAGTATTCCTGACGTGAATATACAATGTTTTAAAACTGTCCAGATCTTCACTGGCGTTGAGGTTCAGCGCAGAGGGAAAACATATGACTGGCTTGGAAAAGTTTTAATGAACAGTTGTAGAGTTTAGCTTTCTATTTCACCTTACCATAAACAAGAGTATGGTGTTAGAATTTCTAAATATATCCCAGTACACTACTAATAAGAGAATGATACACCAGGATGCTACTATACAAATAAAAAAAAAATGGCTAAGCACTGTATGATTTTTGGATGCTCAATCATAAATAGGATTCATGTTGAGACAGATCCACATGTCAGAGCTGCAGAGGCTTTTTTTGAGGAGCCAACGATGCCTCCATCTGTCACAGCTGGTGGCTGTCTTTTTGTCTGGGGTGGGAGTGGGGGTATCGAGGTCCTGAGATTTGTTTGTGGTGGGAGTTGTCTGAATGGCTTTCTATAATGATCCTCACTTCCTAAAGTACTCAACCATGACCATCCCCCTTCACCTCCCTGTTCCTCTCCTCTGAAGCATGCTATTTACATATGTAAAGTCCAGGTCCTCTTTAGAGCCATCCTGAATGGAGAGACACTCTCGTCATTTACTCGTAGTGCTACTGGTTTTTCACACGTATGTGTGGTTCTTGAAGAGAGGTGTCAATGCTAAGTAATGACAAAATTGTCATGTCAACTGTTGAGTTTGTTTCATTGGAACTTTGACAGGAAGATTTGAAGATCAAGACTAAGTAAATGTAGAATTTGCTGTTGGTCAGTTAAATGTGTAATTAAAATAAATTCGAGTTCAGGACACAAGAATAAAATATATGTAAGTGTGATGTCCATGTACTTAATAGATTCTGTCAAGTTTGGGGGAAAAAATTAGCCTGATGCATAAACTCAGACTCTGCAACAAATTCAGTGCATGCACTGTGTACAGTATACAATCAAGAATATCTAAACACTTCACACAGATGTCACACTCCACATTCAAGTTCATGACCCCCCTTCCTCTCTTGCAAGGAACAAAACCTGTGAAGTATGAGTGGATTTGAAGAAATGTGATGTAACTCTTAAATGAATTGAAAAGAGAGAAACCAGAGACTGGCTGCTTTTGTCAAATTACTGCCAAAAGAGGACAGGAAAAGTACAACACAAAGTACCTTTAGTGTCACATCTCTGTTTACTCTTCTGCCAGTGGTCTATAAACTCAGTGCAGGTTTAATGGCAGCAGGAAACATCTTGATAATGTTACATTTTCTTGAGGATTTCTTCCAACTATGACACTTGTTTAGATTAATGGGCCATGGTTAGACATTTTACAGGTGCAAAATGGAATATAATTGTAAGATTTTTATTATGTATTGTCAGTTGATGCATATGATTTTTAATATGCATTTTTATTAACGCATAATCCTGTTTCTGATGTTGTGAAGACAGAGTACACAGTGTGCCAGAACAGGGAAAAAAACAATTGAAATCCTGAACAACTTTCATCTTAAATTTCAACTGCTTTGAGAGATTATGCTGAAATACATTTATAAGTTTATTTCTATCAGAATATGTCTCTTGGTATGTTAGTCTTATGAATGTTGTAGACTTTAGGGCACATTTTTATGGGCTGAGTGGATTAAAATGCTTAACCCATCGTCTCCCTGTCTGAAAAGCCATCTTAAATACTCTGTAATCCATTCTGAGCTCTATCCTAAGCCAACATTTCCTCGTTACCCTGGCCAGCATGGGAAAATGAGAGATAAATGAGTGCCATCTCCCTATCACACACACACATCTCTCTCTCTCTCTGTCTCTCTCTGTCTCTCTCTCTCTCTCTCTCTCTCTCTCTCTGATGTATGTGGGAGGGCTGTTAATTTTGTTGCATTATTATAGTAAGAGTAGGCCTTTTCTCTCTTCCTCTTTCGTACTTGTGGGGTAATGTGTAATTACCTGAGCTTAGGTTTCAGCCGTGCCTGTTCGGTCAGGTCTGCGCCCACGACAATCAACACATAAACAGCTATAAACACAGGCTGGGGCTCAGCTGGAGGAGCACAGCTGCTGCCGTTTACCCTGAGTGGCCCAGAAAAACATCCTGTACCGCACAGTCTGAGAGCTGTGGCTGCTCCCTTCCAATAATAAACAGCAGTGCTGTGCTGCTGCGCAGACCCAGGCCCCACGCATGCTGAGCCTGCTCATTGGCTGTTCCATTGACAAGTCCATTTTAACTGCAGCTTTTAATGGCTGTCTGTTGGGTTTGGCCATGAAAAGTACACTTACTTGAGCATGGTCTATTACTAATATTATTTTATCATCAGTGTCATGCTGTGACGAGCTCCAAAAAGAACCATTACAAAATGTTTCGGTGATGTTTTCCCTCCTTAGCTCCAGCGTGTTGACTTTTCTTTATGATTACAATGATGTGATCATATGTAAGCAGTACTTATGCTGTATTCAAGTTGGAACTCAGAATTACATCAATTTCATCCTCTGTGCATTCCAGCTACCAAGTGGGAAAAACATGGATTCCTCTATGCTTTTCTTGTTAGCAAAAAATCTAACAAGCTAACTGTGATGAATGATATATACAGTACCTCCTCAAAACAGTAAACTGCATAGTCATTGCTTTAGATTTAACAGGCAAAAATATCTATATGTTGATTAAACTAAAGAAAATACTAATATATTTTACAGTATGACTCACTGAAAAAAACAAGGAGGCGTTTACTGCTGATGCTATGAGTTTTTAGTTGCGTTTTAGTTGTAGTTGTGTTTGCAGATTCTCAGATATGCACAGTCTGAGTTCTGGGACTTATTTGTGGGGACCCTACAGTGTTTTTCTTTTAATAAAAACACAATTAAATTGAGGGCGGCACGGTGGTGCAGTTGGGTAGCACTGTCGCCTCACAGCAAGAAGGTCCTGGGTTCGAGCCCCGGGGTCGGC
>JAODTV010000006.1:25687076-25697967 GCA_025399955.1 Galeichthys feliceps
TATATATATATATTTATTAGGCCTTTAAAAGCAAACTGTTACATTCCCAGTCTGTCATGGCCATAGAAAGAAAATAGGTGGAGAGAACAGGGCAGTTACAAAGTGCATGCTTCTTACACAGAACCTCCTCTCATTTTTTATGGTACCACCCCTCATTAACACATGACCGCCCATCGCAATCTGAATCAAGACGACGGAGCCATGCCAACTCCGTTGTGCCAAATCTGCATCAACCGCCAGTCCACAAATGGTACACAAGTTAAATTCTGTATTGGATGTTATAATGGATTTCTCCTTTTGGACTGAACCCTAGTTTGCTTGCATGACCAGTCAAAGCCCTCAGGTAACATTAGCTGGTCAGCTAACGTTAACATTCTTTCCATGGCTACATTATCCGAATTGACCATAGTATTGGCATAAAAAGCAACTCCCCATTATGTGATTTTGATCAATTTGTTAACTATGCACTGAAGTGAGCTCCTGTAAGCACTTGCGTTAAAAAGGGTTCTTTTTCACCACTTCAGGCAGTTAGCTGTTGCAAGTTCGGGTTAGCTTGGAAAGGTAGCTTGCCAATGTTAGGAATGTAACCGGGCACACAAGTTACATAAATATTTTATGCATGCTATTTTTAGAAAAGCACTTTAGAATATTGGTTTCATATGTCCACAAGCATCTGGATGTCATCATAAAAACAGCAGCATGAAGACCTTACCAAAACAATTCCATGGGTGTGTTTGACAGCTCTAGTTTAAATATATATATGTTAGCCAATCAGAGTGAATCTATTTACATATTAAATATTTAAAAGCACAGCTACAAAATCAGCCCATTTTATCCTATAGGGGTTTCATATCATGTTAAATAGAAGCAATACATTTTTTCCATTAAAAAAAACCTCAAGCTTTACAAAAGCACCTCAGAGAATAATGTAAAATACTTGAAGTGTATGGCATGCCCCCTTTAAAGTCATGACACATTCGCCCTATTAATTAATTTCATACATTTAGTCATCCGTCTTTACTAATTTGAAAATTAATATTTCGTACATCATATTAAAACATTTGTTTAGGATAAACTTGTTCTCTTACTCCAAGTGGTTACTTAGCTCATTGCAAAATTAATACACAGCACTGCTTTTCGACTTTTACACTTTTCATTCTCACTCGTTCAGGTACATGTGTGAGGTCACGTGGAACAAATGGTCACTGGGGGAGCAGTGATCCTCTGTTTTATATGATGGTTGCCTGAGTGCAAATGCTTCAGAATAGGACACCGTTCTTGAACTGAATTGAGAAATGAACTTGGAATTTTAATATGATCTTCGGTGAAGCCCGAGTTGATTTAGGGCATGGTTTAAATTCCCATTCCAACATTGTGAAAACTTGTGGGGCCAACATTGTGTTTACCAATGAACTTCTTTTGAAATTAGTCTTAAAACTAGTTCAAAGTCAAGGAAAAAGTTTGACAAGACTTATCTGATGAACAATGATCAATGAGCATGAGCAGACAAGTCTGTTCTCAGGAGATGGTGTCCATTTTCAACACACTAACTAAAGCCTGTCTACCAATGCCCAAAACCTCAGACAACTCTTCCTCAGTCATCACTTTAGAGAATGATTCTCTCGCTCTCAAACATGTGCCTTGCTCCCTCCAGACCTATCCACAGACCTATGAATTTACAGTATATTAGTTTTTGATGCAATTTGAATATGAGATTTGAATATGGAATTTGCTAATTCTGAACAATCCTTACCAGTTATCCCACAATATCTGTCATATGCTATTATTTTCCACCCAAAATAATGGAGTCCTCACATTTGAAAAAGCAGTCTTACCATCACTAATGGATGAAGGAGGTGGTGGAATCTCTCCAACCCGGCCAACTGTAGCAGTGCTCGCAAATGACGAAGAGAAGGCTGGAGGCTCTGACTGGTTGGGCGGTCCTTTGGGTCGAGGAGGGGCCACAGAGGCAAACTTTTTCGGCTGGTTGTAGAAAGTAGGTGTCGTGACTTGGAAAGACAGGGAAGAAGTTACCATAAAGGGCTTACTGCCATTGGAGTCCTCCATCTTGTTCTGTGTAAAAAGGGGGAGGGGAAAGGTAAAGAAAAAGACATTCGCCCATAGTTTTTCCTTTTTCCATGGCATGAGCACATGCTTCATGGAAATATGCTTCAGTTACATTGTGTTCACCATCATTTCCAGGGGTGTCAATAATAGTGGCATGTTTTTTTAAATAATTATTTGATGATGAACTTGTTTTTCCTTTAAATAAAATTTTCAACTAAAAGGTTGGATCCCCCCCAGTGTGAGATGAAAGCTGCTTCACCAAAAGGTGGATTTTCTCTAACCCTTTTTACTCATCTTTACAAGGGGTGACAATCGTGGAGGGTGCTGGAACATAACTGCTGTATTTCATTTACTCTTGGCTTTTCCCCTTGTTTATCTTTAGATTTCAAGATGGTTACTTAGTTGCTTGAGTTGTTCCAAGTCTGCGGTTTCATTTCCAGCTTGTTTTGGGAATGTAACTCATCCATGAAGTCATTTCTCATCTGTTTTATTACAAACCATTACAATAACAAGGAAGAATTGAACTCTGAACACAAAAAAAAAAAGAAAAAAAAAGTGATTTGCAATATTTAACCCTTAAGCTACATGTATCATATTACTAAAACTTTTGATAGATTATACTCAACTCTGCTGTCAACTCTGTTGTAAACAAGACACGTGATGTTTTATGATATGTTTTGTGTTCATCTTCAGAGCAGTAGGCCTACATCACAGCCTTGGAGAGTGTAAGCCTTTCAAATCACCTTTGTTTCTGAAATTTGGTTAACAATGGCAAGGACACTTTGTGCAATCCTGCACGAGAGGTTTGATATGCGGAACAAAGAAAACAAGTGGTTAAGCATGTTTACATGTCTATGCATTGACACAGGGAGAGAATTTATAGCTAAGTATAGCACACAAAGATGCAGACAAACAGAGGCTTGGCTTATACTGTATGTCTATCATATTTAAGCATGTCACTTGTGCTTTGTAACATGGTGCATTATCTTGATGGGTCAATTGGGGCCATAAAGGGATGCATGTGGTCAGCAACAATATTCAGACAGGCTGTAGCATTCAAACAACGTTAAATTTGAATTAAGGGGACCAATTTGCACTAAAGAAACATTCCCCACTACATTACACTTCTACCACCAACAGCCTGAACTGTTGACTCAGGCAGGTTGGGTCCATGGATTCATGCTCTTGATAGCAAATTCTGACCCATCTACACATCACAGCAGAAATCGTGATTCTTCAGACCAGGCAATGTGTTTTCAATCAATACTGGCTTACCCGGCCAAGCTTTGTTGTGTATAAACCAGGCTGTATCACGCTATGAAGCCAATGAGACCTACAAGTTTCAACAATGCTGCAACCATAAGGTAGTGATTGCTTATGTTGTCCTTAAATAGTTCCCTTACATCATCGCTCTTCCTGGATATCTACCAACCTACTGAGTTTACTTCCAACACACCTGGCTCTAATATTCAAATGCTGCTGTGAAAGGCTTTTGATAAACAAGATAAGCTCTGTGGGAGGCCATAAGCCTTTCGATCCAAAGAGTTTTAAATATTCCGAGTGACCGTGTCCTCACACCACAAGTGCAAACTTACAAGGTTATAAAACCACCATTTTTTGTACAGAGATTCTTTTATTGGGGGAAAAAATAAAACATGCACAAACGGATCCTTTAACCATGGTTACACCATTTTAAAAAAATCCTCATGTTAATCTTTTTTGTATGGGATACATTTATAAATTTATGTTTAAAATTTATATCCAGAATGTATATATATTTCTGTAAATCTGTATTGCAACAATGCCCATTGTTAAAAGCTCTGTACAAATAAAATTGATTTGACTTGTTTTTGTTACATGATCTTCAGTGTCATGCTATGTTCCAGGTCTTCTACAGCTCATTAGATGTGGTCATTTGTCACGGTTTACAGTTATTTAGCACAAAAGTCTTTTAGCACAAATCTAAAAGTCTTTTGGCACAAGATCCAAGAACACAATCTTTATTATGAATACTTACTAATCATGTTTAAAGATGTTTGATGGATTTTTTTATGAAAGTTGCCGAGATTCCAATCGAAAAGTGAATTTCCCTGTAAACTAGCCACAGCTTCGAGACTTGTCTTGATGATCAAACAACCCTTACATCTTCGCGTAATCTCTTCTTCTTCATCTTCTTGCTTCACGATTGCCGTATTATAAAACAATTGATATATTAATTTTAGTCGTTTTGTCATTCCTGAACATTTATATTGCACTTTTATTTAATTGCCATTCGTTCTAGGATACTTTAGTGGAAGTTTCTTTCGTTTATTTACATATCGCAACTATTGGTTACTTCTTAGTCAGCAAAACACATGTTGTCAAGCAGGGCAAGAGACATAATCCCCTGGTTAATTAATTCGGCAAACGCGTAATTATTGACAGTCAGTTGAATTTGTGATATGATCAGAAGTGACTGAAGTTATCTATGAAGGTGCCCACAATTCAAGGTTTGTTATGGCTTAACTACAAATATCCAAAGACACCAAAGAATCGGATTTTCAGTCCACGTTTCAGGGATCAACAACTGATCCTTAACATGCACAGCAGCAGAAATTCCAGCTTCCAGTCCCTAAGCAATCATAATAAACCCCTTCCTATATGAAGATGAGTATTTTTTCGATTATTGTGACCATAATCCAGAGTTGTGCTAAAGAACACAGAGTTGTGCTAAGAGACTTTAGATTTGTGCTAAAAGACTTTAGATTTGTACTAAAATACTTTGGATTTGTGCTAAAAGACTTTTGTGCTAAATAACCGGATACCGTGTGTGCTACCCAGGCCTCATGGTAAGTATATGTGCCAAGTTTTATGCCAATGAACAAAAGCATTGCAGAGATATGGCCACTCTTCCGTTATGGTGCCTTCATGGGTGAATTTGTGTTTACACTGCAGCCATATTGTTCAACCTGGTAAATATCCTTTAACTATTCTTAAGGGCAATGTTCAAAAGAGGTAATATACAAAACCTCATTGTGCAATAACTCTAGGAGGAGATGGCTAAATAAATCAAAGATGGATAAAAAAACAAATGGCTGATGCAGAGGTTTCATAAGTTCCCAGTTAGGATTCTTAGCTTTGATGAAAAAAAAAAAGTAAAGGGGATTTAAAAGGTTTTTTTGTTTGTTTGTTTTTTAAATAGTACAGTGCCCTCAACTAGCCAAATTTCATGAAACATGGTGCATACCTGGGGTGGCACGGTGGTGTAGTGGTTAGCACTGTCGCCTCATAGCAAGAAGGTCCTGGGTTCGAGCCCAGTGGCCGACAGGGGCCTTTCTGTCTGGAGTTTGCATGTTCTCCCCGTGTCTGCATGGGTTTCCTCCAGGTGCTCCGGTTTCCCTCACAGTCCAAAGACATGCAGGGTAGGCTAATTGGTGGCTCTAAATTGACCGTAGATGTGAATGTGAGTTGTTTGTCTCTATGTGTCAGCCCTGCGATGACCTGGCGACTTGTCCAGGGTGTACCCCGCCTCTCATAGTCAGCTGGGATAGGCTCCAGCTTGCCCGCGACCCTGCACAGAATAAGCGGCTACAGATAATGGATGGATGGATGGATTTACTGTTATGCAATAATCTCCCATAGTATTGGTCTGTTCGAAGTACATTATTAATGTTAAGGATTTTATTTATTTTTATTTCTATGATTGTAATGAAACTGTACCGAATGCATGACCTTCATTAAATAAATTGGTGAAATGTTTTATATTTTAAAAAATTCAGTCCCCCCCCCCCCTTATAATACAAAGTAGGGTCGTTTTAGTAGTGTTTAGTGAAGTGATTTTTATATTCTGGAGGGAATGCTGGTCGCTGTGGCACCCACGCTCTGAAATCAGGGGGAAGTAAGTTATATGGACCTGTCAATCATGCTGCCTTTCAATTCAGAAAGCTCCTTTCCTTTCACACGCACTTATACCCTCGATATCTTTTTGGGGGTCTGGCTTTGGAGAGAACACTGAAGGGAGTGGCTGTATTTCTTTGAATTTTGACTTATCATCCATTTTATATTCCTGTTTTATGTTTTGCTTTTTTATTGTCTAAATATGTACATTACAATGCTGTACATTGTGGCTTGTTTGTGTTTGAATTTATTGGTCTCCAGATGCCAAGTATTCACTGCCATTTCCCATTTTTATTTAAAATCATCTTGTAAAACAGGCAGCAGCAATCCTAGTTAGGTGCATGACATTTTTCAGCCGTATTGTGTGCATGACTGTGTGTATTGAGGGTCAGCAGTCACCAGAGTATTGATGCAGTAATAAAGAGAGGAAGAGTAATGGACTTGCTCTCTTTAGTACCGTGTCCACAGAGGTGAGGTGGATACCTGTATGGCCCAGCTGGCTAAGAAGGATTACCTCAAGCAATCCACTCAGTGCTCCTGCATGCTTGCTTTCCCTTTTCAAACACTGTTCTATCCTGGGTCTTGTGCTCAGAGGAGGATGTCTGCTCACAGCAGAGCTGCTCAGTGATTATATAATCATCTTAGTGCCCTGGCTGCCATTTGTGTTTAGTGACTTTGTGTGTTCTGCTTCAAGGTTGGCATCATTTTGCACTACTCCTCTCTCTCCACCATGCTTTGGCTGGTGCTCACTGCCAGGAATACTTGTAGTGAAGTCTCCAAGGCTCCGCCCATCTCTCAGGACAGGGATCCACCCATACAGCCTCACCCCAAATTCACCATATTCAGGTAAATGGGCAAAAGAGTGGTTCATGACATTGGGCTCATGAGTCACAGACTGCTGATCTACAAATAGTTGTAATGATGTAATATCTTAACCAAATGAGTCTATTAAGGCTATAATTTGACATTTATTTGACCTGCATTAAAAGTGAATGTTCTTATGTTCTTATGAGTTATGTTGTTATTCACTGAAGAGTGCAAAAGAACAGGGAAGGATGGCTTTAGATTATTTATTTTCAAGATTTAGAGTAACAGCAGCAGGAAAAACAAACATATGCGATATCACCAAAAATATTTGGACACCTGACCATATCCACCATATGTGTGCCTTCTCTAAACTGTTTCCTCAAAGTTGAAAGTACACAATTGTCTAGAACGTTTTTGTATGCTGGAGTTTTAAGATTTCCCATCACTGGAATTAAGAGGCCTTAACCTGTTCCAGCATGACAATGCCCTTGTGCCAGAAGTGGGGTCCATGAAGGCATGGTGTGCCAAGGTTGGTGTGGAAAAACTTAGGTGGCCTGCACAGAGCCCTGACCTCAAATCCACAGAAAACCTTTGGGATGAATTGGAATGCCGATAGCTCTCCAGGCCTCCTCACCCAACATCAGTGCCTGACCTCACTAATGCTGTTGTGGGTGAATGGGCAAATACCCACAACCACATGTCAAAATCTAGTGGAAATCCTCCAAGAGAGTGGAGGTTGTTGTTGTTGTTGTTATTATAGCAAAGACGGGGACTAAATTTTGATGGGGTGTTCAACAAGCATATGGGTATAATGGTCAGGTGTCCCCAAACATTTGGCCATATAGTGTATCTCCTTCTTTACTCTGTGATCTCTGATTCTGTCCTTTTGGTTCTGTTTTTAGATTTTATCTGTTCAGTAGTGGGATCCCCATTGTCATTGTTGGGGTCACAGCTGCTGTTAGCCTGGATAATTATGGGAGCAGACATGATGCCCCTTAGTGAGTACACTCTTTTTCTGCCTCCCTTCCTCTCCACTTGTCATTTATCTGCTTTAAGTAATTTGTTCAAAACAATAATCATGACTGGAAGTGAAATATAGGCATGCAGAAAATATACAGGCAAAATCTTCAGTTGGATTTTCATGTTCTGTCAGCTCAGCAGCCCTGTTACTTTGTGCCAGGTTTAGCATTCGTAGAATTTGCAGTGAGGCAGGAAATGGTTTCATGCAAGCATCATTGATTTATACAGACGTCTTAATTAAGAAAAACAAATTACCATGTGATTTGTGATTTAATTAAGGAAAGCAGTAATGACATTACTGACTAGGTTGTTGATCCTATCTCTCTTCCTCTTGTGAAGTTGTTGGATGGCATGGGAGCCCAGTCTGGGAGGCTTCTATGGACCCACTGCATTCCTGGTCCTGGTCATGTGTATGTATTTCCTCTGCACATTTATACAGTTGAAGCGGCACCCAGGGCGTAAATATGAGCTGAAGGCCATGACAGAGGAGCAGCAACGTCTGGCCACTGCAGAAATCAGCCACTGCCATGCTGCCAGTAGAGAACCTGGAGAACAGGGGGCCCATTCAGGTTGCACAGCCATCACTGCCTCTATGCTTGCCAATGAGCACTCCTTTAAGGCTCAACTACGGGCCACTGCTTTCACTGTCTTACTCTTCCTGGCTACATGGGTCTTCGGGGCATTGGCTGTGTCACAGGGCCATTATCTGGACATGATATTTAGCTGCTTATATGGGGCATTCTCAGTCACACTGGGACTCTTTCTGCTTATTCAGCACTGTGCTAAACGGGATGATGTGTGGCACCGCTGGTGGGCCTGCTGTCCTTCTAAACGCAAAGTGGATGTGAATGGAAAGGCAGCAGGAAGTACTGAAATTCAAAGTCACCTTGAGGTGAAGCGACCTTATGCAGGTAAAACTTTACTTTCCCCCCACCTTCTCACATCCTCACCCCACTGTAATCCAAGCTTCCTGCCCACAGCTCAGACCCCCATGAGCCCATGCTGCTCCACCTTATATAGCTCTTCTCCAGTTCTAGAAGGCTCTGCTCATTCCCTGTCTCTCCCTGATGAGTTACCCCGCCCCTCCCTGCCACTGCAGAGCTGCCTGAAGGACAAGACTAAGTCACGTTCGTTCAGTCGGCCACGGCCCTGCCTCAGGGACTACACCTTACACATGGCTTCAACCAGCTTGGATGGAAGTGTGCACAGCTCCCACCTGGAAATCCCTCACATCATGCATATAGAAAATCCCATCACTGGTCATACCTCACACTTGGAGAGTCAGCGCTCCTGCCATACCCCTCATCTGGACAACCAGCTGCGCTGCACCAGCCCTACCATCCACATGGAAAGCCACAGAATGCACCTGGACAGCCAGCTGCCTTGTCACGACGGACACACCTGCCATAGACACATGTGCTGTGCCAAGGCAGAACCTTTCTCCAGCATCTGCTGTCTCAAAACAGACCCATTTTCTGTTGTGTCCCAGGGAGAAGATACCAGTACAGATTCCCTGATACACAGCAGCACCAAAATGACCAATAAAGAGGAGGACATTATGTTGCATTTGGATATGCCTCCTCCACAGGCCATTGTGTCAAGGTCTCAGTCTACTCTCAGTAGGAAGGGCACACTCAGCCAGAGAGGGATGCTGAGCCACAATAGCAGCCTACCTGAGGACTATGTCTTCAGCCCTGATTCCACAGGTAACATTAGGACAGGACCATGGAAAAATGAAACCACTGTGTAGCCCTGCAAAATATCCTGTTTGTTCCCTGAGCTAAACTACTACTAAACTACTGTGTAGTCCCAGGGCTGTAATCCAAAGCACCTCTGAATAAAACTACTGTGTAGTCCTTCTACTATGACTTTCAGCTGTACACTCCCCAAACCTTCACTTAACCACTAAATAGGACTTTGTGGAGTTGAAAGTACAACCCTGATTCCAAAAAAGTTGGGACACTGTGTAAAATGTAAATAAAAACAGAATGTAATGATTTGCAAATCCTTTTCAACCTATATTCAATTGAATACAGTACAAAGACAAAATATTTAATGTTCAAACTGTTAAACTTTATTATTTTTGTAAATATACATTCATTCTGAATTTGATGCCTGCAATACATTCCAAAAAAAGTTGGGACAAGGGCAGCAAAAGATTGGGAAAGTTGTAGAATGCTCAAAAAAACAACAACCACCTCTTTGGAACATTCTACAGGTAACTAGGTGAATTGGTAATTGGAAAGGCCCAATCATTCACAAGCAAAGACAGGGCGAGGTTCACCACTTTGTGAAAATCTGTATGGGCAAATAGCTTAACATTTTAAGAACAACATTTCTCAGCTTACAACTGCAAGGAATGTAGGGATTTCACCAGCCATAATCTCATCAAAAGATTCAGAGAAATATCTGCATGTGAAGGGCAAGGCTAAAAACCATCACTGAACACATGTGACCTTTGATCCTTCAGGCGTCACTGCATTAAAAGCCAACAAGATTGTATAAAGGATATTACTACATGGGATTGGGAACACTTCAGAAAACCACTGTTGGTAAACACAGTTCATCGCTGCATCTACCATGCAAAGCAAAAGCCATATATCAACAACATCCAGAAGCAATGCCAAATTCTGTGGGCCTGAGGTCATCTGAGATGGACTAATGCAAACTGGAAAAGTGTGTCGTGGTCCGACGAGTCCACATTTCAATTCTTTTTGGAAATCATGGACGTTGTTTCCTCTGGGCTAAAGAGGAAAGGGACCATTCAGATTGTGCTGGTAACAAAGTTCAAATCCAGCATCTGTGATGGTATGGGGGTGTGTTAGTGCCCATGGCATAGGTAACATCTATGCTGAAAGGTACGTATAGGTTTTGGAACAACATATGCTGCATCCAGACGATGTCTTTTTCAGGGATGTCCCTGCTTATTCCTGGAAGACAATGCCAAGACACATTCTGCACATGTTACAACAGTGGGGCTTTGTAGTAATAGAGTATGGGTGCTAAACTGGTCTGCTTGTCTCCCATCAAAAATGTGTGGCGCTGAGTTCGAATCCAGGCTGATGCATGCAGCCATCCGCAGCCGGGAGTCCATGGGAGCTGATTGGCTGAGCTCTCATAG
>JAODTV010000006.1:26025471-26035985 GCA_025399955.1 Galeichthys feliceps
CCCCCCCCCCCCCCCCCAAAAAAGTTTTGCCACTTTTGGGAGAAAATATACTGTTATTTTAAAAAGAAGTTCCGATTACACTTTCTCTAATATATGTAGGTTTTTACTGTTTAAGCAGAAACTGTGAATCATTATATACATATTTTATACAATTACTTTTTCCTCATTCACTTGAAAGATGTCAGTAATTGTGGACTGTAGTAAAACTGCATTAGCTGCACAATTATTACACATTTATTACATTTTTAGATTCTGTTTTAAACAGCATCTAAATTGCAGGGTGCACAGAAAACATTCAGTAAAGATTGTTTTGTTAATTAATTTCAAAGATGTTTAAAGAAATGATTCATATGATTGTTTATTGGTTGGACATATCACTGGCTTAAACTGAAAGTTCAGCACACCGTATGAAAGAGCGCTGGGATATGCAATTGGATGACTGTGTGTGGTCAGCCTGGAGGATCTGATAATGTGTCTTGGCAATTTCATTGCTGGATTCAATCCTTATCATCCACAAGGGATGGTAGTACTATCAGGCGTGCACACACAGACGGAGAAGAGAGAGGTCGAGACCCCTGCAGACCTCTGTTGATGGCTTACCAGCGGTTCCACACGTTTTCTCTTTTCCTCTTTTCCCTCCCTGTCCTAATTAATGCTATTTCTGGCCTGTGGGACCACCAAACACTGAGAGGTCGTTGACAGATAAAGGACGGTGTAAATAAACTCGGTGTACTACAAATGCCCATCGAGCCCGCCCAGAAGTCTGTCAACACAATCTGAGCTCAGATACATGGCGCCGAGTACTCTAATTGGTACCATGATCATTTTTGCCGTCGCCCACCTCCGGGTCTCTGCCCTATAAGTACCCCAAACGATCAGCAGAGCCAAATATAGAACAGTAGTTGCCTGTAAAGCATGTCTAGTCGAGACTGCATCTGCTACAGATCATATTTCACTACTGTATCCACTAAGACTGATATGACTAATAATTTCACAAATGCTATATACTGGCTGATAATGTTAACATGCGTATTTTGATCTTTCCAATGTATTGAAGAATGAGTATTCTATTGATTGATACATTTGTTTATTTTGTTGGAGTTGTGATTTTTTTTCATTATGCACACGTTCTATGATTCTATGTTGCAATTCAACATTACATTACATTAATTATGTTAATGGCATTTAGCAGACGCTCTTATCCAGAGCGACGTACAACATACCCAGAGCAGCTTCAAGAGCAGTTGGGGGTTAGGTGCCTTGCTCAAGGGCACTTCTACAAAACGCACAACTAAGACATTTATGGAAACAGACAGTGTTTGAAAAAGTTATAATCTTAAATATCGATTAAAATTCCAGAGAATTTAATAAGATCCTAATAAATCATGTCATGACTAAATGACTCCTATTACATGATACTTTTAAGGTACATTGTTGCTGTTTAATGTGTACTGGAAGCCTTAAATTGACAGATATCACAAGGACATTAACATTAGTTTGCTGCAAAGAAAGGCATATGTAGAGCTGTATTTTTTCTTGTGTGTAGAGGATACTTTCAAACATTCAAATGAAACATTGATCCTTTTCGATTCCCTCCATTTTCCATCACCTTTTGTTTCGCTTCCCATTCAGACCATCTATCACTGAGTTCACTTAGTTGTTTCCTGTCTCTTTCTATCCCCTTTCCATTTAGGCAGCTAATTTTAAATACATTTGTTCTAGGTCTGCATCAGAAGCATATCTATCAACTCTGCCAGGTTGAACATTTTCATTAATATCGAGAAGTCATGCTCTGGTTCAGATGGTTCAAAGAAATACCTTGTGAAATTATGTTTATTTTAGGTAGGCATCCAACTCGTGAGCAAGTATTCTCTGGCCCCAACCCATGCTCCAATATTAAAATTACGTACAATGTGTAAAAAGGATCTACTATCAAGACCTCACTCTGCATAGTGTGTGCATGTATGTGCACACGCAGAGTTTACATCAGGACTGCAAAGAAAAGCATGAGGTCATTATCCTGAATGAATGCCTTTTTAACCTGGTACGTAGTAACATTTAAAAAAAATGCAATTTTAGTTGTCACATGTACATTAGAGCACAGTGAAATTCTTTCTCTGCGTTTAACCCATCTGGGGATGTGAGCACACATACCCAGAGCAGTGGGCAGCTGTGCTGCAGTGCCTGGGGAGCAGTTGGGGGGTAGTTGCCTTGCTCAAGAGCATTTCAGCCATTCCTGCTGGGCCAGGGAATCGAACCTCTTGGTCCCAAAGCTGCTTCTCTCACCTTTAGGCCATGGCTTCCCCTAATATGGATGGGCAGGTGCATGTGTGTGTCGCTTATCCGGGGAAGAGAGAGTGCCAGGATGTACTATGGGAAGAAGGCAAGCCAGCGGGGGCAGTGTAATGCTCTGGACAATGGTCGTGTGGGAAACTTCGGGTCCTGGCATTCATGTGGATGATACTTTGACATTTACAGTGATTACAGTGACATTTACATGATTATTGGCCCACCTTGTAAAGATTAGTAAAAAGTGTTAAAAAAAAATCCACTTTTTGGTGAAGTAGCTTCATCTCACATTGAAAAAAAATTTGAAAAATCCAACCTTTAATTGAAATAAATTTATTCAGAGAAAAACAAATCCTTCATCGAGAAATAATTATTCTCAACAAAAACATGTGTGCCACTATTATTAGAACCCCTGCATTTAAGGCTTTGTGCAACCTCCTGGGTCATACCAAAGACCATCATAAAAATGGTGCCTACTGCCATCTGGCGAGACACGACGCAATACAGGTGCAAGTAGGGAGTCAAACTCTCATGGTTACCAGAGGACCAGCCCCCCACTGTAACCCTAGCTATGTAATAGGCAAGAGGCCGAGGACTATAGAAACAGAGATCATTGCCCCACGGTGTGCATTAAGGGCCTGGTTAGTACTTGGATGGGAGAGTGTCTGGGAATACCAGGTGCTGGTACAGGAAGGACTCTGACATTTGACAACCTCCCTTTGCCAGTAAAACAGCACTAATTCTTCTTCTAGAACATTGTATAAGGTTGAAGAATACAGAGCAGGGCATCTGAGACCACTCCTCTTTACAGACTCTCTCCAGTGTCACGCCTTCACGCACTCGAGCCTGGCACTGCTCGAGCAAGAGCGCATTGTATGAGTGCCCTTGGGACAATTGGTTCATTGCAAACACCTGTTTCTGATTGCAGTGCAATCAGCACGTACGCATAAAAGAACGCTGGCTGCCCACTCACTTTGCGAAGTATTGTTTGATTGTTTATTGTCATGGTTGTTTCCTAGCTCTGGTTTATGTTTCAGTTTTATTTGTTTCAGTTTTTAAATCTGTACCTTGCTTTACGTTGTTTGTATATAGCGCACCTGTGAATAAACATCTTCCCTGCACATACGTCTGTCTCTATGCCGCATTCAATGACAGAATACTTCGCCTAACTATGGATGTAGCGAGAGGTTACAGGTGCCCCATGCAGTCCCACACTGAGGTCAGGTTGCTGAAGCCAGGATCCGTGATTTTCTTCAGCGGCTGGGGCTGAACATACCGGCACCATATGACAGGGTGGAGCGGTCACCGAATGGATTTTTGCTGCAATGCAGCTTTTTCCACAAGGACTTGGTGGAGCCCAAACCTCCAGAGTACTTATGGGTCAGCTGCATGATCTACTGGCTCACCAGATCGGCACACCGGGAGGCCAAACACCTCATGAAAATGCAGCACCTATGCCTCCGGAACTCCTGGTCATTTGGGAGGGAGCTCAAGTCCTGGTTCCAGTCCTCCAGGAGAGAGGATCCCCATACAATTTTTTTGGGGGGACTGAGACTTGGAAGGCCGATGGGGCGGCCTCGGCTCCACTGCCCACTCCAGAGCCTGCACCATAGGCCAACGGGGCGGCCTTTGCTCCACTGCCCGCTCCAGAGCCTGCACCAGAGGCTGACAGGGTGGCCTCTGCTCCACTGCCCACTCCAGAGCCAGAGGCTGACAGGATGATCTCCGCACCAGAGCCAGCACCAGAGGCTGACGGGACGGCCTCCGCTCCACTGCTAGCTCTGCCACCTGGCTTTGAGGATGTCATCGCTCTGCTGACAGGCTTTGAAGATGTTACTCTGCCGACAGACTTCAGTGGGGATGAGGTCATCACTCCACCACCAGGCTTCAGGGAGGATGAGCTCTTTGCTCCACTGACGGGCTCCAGGGAGGACAAGCTCTTCGCTCCGCCACCGTGCTTCAGGGAGGACGAGCTTGTTGCTCTGCCACCGTGCTTCAGAGAGGACGTCGTCACTTTGGTGCCCATACCAAGATCTAAGCCCATGGTAACGCCAGTGCCCATGCAAGATCCATGCCCATGTTAACGCCAGTACCTGTACCAAGATTTAAGTCCATGTCCATATCTAGGTCAGAGTCCAATCCCAGAGTCATGCCTGAGTCCATGCCCATGCTGATACCTGAGTTCATGCCCATGTTTAATTCATGCTCATGCTGATGCCAGGGTCCATGCCCATGCTCGAGTCCAGAGTCTTGCTTATGTCCATGCCCATGTTCAAATTCATGCTCATGCCGATGCCAGGGTCCATGCCCATGCTCAAGCCCAGAGTCATGCCTGAGTCCATGCCCATGCCAATGCTTGAGTCCATGCCCATGTTCAAAGTCATGCCCATGATGATGCCAGGCTCCATGCCTATGCTCAAGCCCAGGTCTATGCCTGAAGTCATGTCTCATCCAGGGTCCATGTCCATGTCTAGTCCAGATCCCAAGTCCATGTCCATGCCTAGTCTGGAGCCAGAGTCCAAGTCCATGTCCAAGTCTAGTCCGGAGTCCATATCCAAATCCAGTCCGGAGCCCAGTCCTGAGCCCGAGCCTGAGTCCAAGTCCTGTCCGGAGCTCAAGCACAAGTCCATGTCCTGTCCAGGGCCCTGTTTAAAGCTCGACCGGAACCCAAGCCTCCATTTCTGTCCTTGCCCCTGTTCAAGGCCCAACCTGAGCCCTTTTAGCTCCCAGAGGGAGCTCTTGGTGGGGGTTCCTGTCACACCTTCACACACTTGAGCCTGGTGCTGCTCAAGCAGGAGTGTGTTGTGCGTGCCCTTGGTACAATTGGTTCACTGCAAACACCTGTTGTTGATTGGAGTGCAATCAGCACATGCGCATAAAAGAACGCTGGCTGCACACTCACTTTGCGAAGTATTGTTTTGATTGTTTATCGTCACGTTTGTTTCCTGCCACGTTTCCTAGCTGTGGTTTATGACTCTAGTTTATGTTGAAGTTTCATTTGTTTCAGGTTTTAACTCCGTACCTTGCCTCATATGATTTGTATATAACGCACCTGTGAATAAACATCTTCCTTGCACTTGCGTCTGTCTCTACGCTACATTCATGACATCCAGAGTCCTAGGGCCTCTCTTGTGCACTCTCCTCTTCAGCTCACCCACAGGTTTTCAATGGGGTTCAGATCAGGGGACTGAGATGGCCATGGCACAAGCTCAATTCTGTGGTCAGCTAACCATTTTTGTGTTGATTTGGACATATGCTTCGGATCATTGTCCTGCTGGAAGATCCAATGATAACCCAGTTTTTGTTTCCTGGCAGAGGCAGCCAGATTTTGATTTAAAATGTTCTGGTATTTCATGGAGCCCATGATGCCATGTACCCTAACAAGTTTTTCAGGGCCTTTGGAGGAAAAACAGCCACAAAAACATCACAGACATTCCACCATATTTTACAGTTGGAATAGGGTTCTTTTCATTATAGCCATCCTTCCTTTTAACACCAAACCCACCTTGAGTGTTTATTGCCAAAAAGTCCCGTTTTTGTTATACAAGACCATAGAACAGTTTGAGTGAAAGTTGTAGTAGCTTTTTTCAAACTTCAGATGCTTACTTTTATGGTTAACTGACAGAAAAGGCCTTTTTCTGGCATACCTTCCAAATAATCTGTTGCCATGGAGGTGGCATCTGATGGTGGTTTTTGGAGACTTGGAAACCCTACGATTTTACTTTTTCTTGTAATTTACTAACAGTGATCCTTGGGGATTTTTTTTTGTCTCTCTTACCATCCTCCTCACTGCGTGTGGGGGCAAAATAAACTTGGGTCCTCTTCCAAGCAAGTTTGTAACAGTTCCAGTTGGTGTCCACTTTTTATTATTGCCCTAACAGTAGAAGTGGGCATTTTCAGGTGAGTAGCTATTTTTTATACCCATTCCCTGATTTATGAAAGTCAACACACTTCTCCCTCATTTGGTTTGTGTGTTCTCTTATCTTTCCCATGTTGATGGATGACTAAGGGAATTTGGCCTCTGTGTCACCTCATATTTGTACCCCAGTTAATCAGGAAGTCATGGATTACAACTTGAAAGTTCCTACACACTCCAATCAACTCAAAAACATACAATTTAAATGGGAAACATGCTTCAGTTACATTGTGTTTACTATCTTTTCCAGGGGTGCCAATAATAGTGGCACATGTGATTTGTTTTTCTCTGAATACGTTTATTTCAATTAAAGGTTGGATTTTTCTAAAAAAAAAATTCAATTTGAGATGAAGCTACTTCACCAAAAGGTGGATTTTTTTCTAACCCTTTTTATGAATCTTTACAAGGCGTGCCAATAATTGTGGAGGGCACTGTATATACAAATAGTATGGTAGGCTATATTTACAGAACATATTGTATAGGCATCTAGTCTGAAGTGACAGGTCATTAAAAAAAAAACCTACTTTAAACTGTGTTGTTTGCTCAACACTATGCTTGTGGAAAAGAAAACTGAAATCTCCAGCAGCGAACTTCAAAACACAATGCATTAAAAGAAAAAAATTCTGACAGAACTGACAGAAAAATTAACTAGCAAAACAACATTTCAAAACAGTGTCTGCTGTCTGAATTGCATCATTTATTCCCACACGTATTGCCATCTTTGAGTTTTGTGACAATTATACAGTTCTATCTCTAAAGCCCCCCAACACTGAATCAAAGCCTATAATTGTGTCTGGTTTTGAATTGCCACTGCATCGTTATGATGCTGTGAAATCAAGGGTAACCCAGTGTTAAGATAATGTGTACTCTTTCTGTGGGATAGAGAGAATGAATTAGCACATTGGCTCTCCATGCTCCCTGGGTCCAGGCCACTCCAGAATGGAAATGAGCCATGAATGATGTGATTTGTTGGATGATCCCCGACACCTTCCATGCACCGGTCCACTGCAGCATACAGCCATTCTACAATCAACCTGCTCAACTCGCCCATTATGCTCCCACATTAGTGGTGCACAATAGTAGGTATTATCACTCATAGGAACAAATGACTTTATAAGGTTTACTATAGCTGCACTTTTGGTCTGCTTAGTTGTATTACTAGCAGTGAAGGTAGATGTGACACTAATGTGGCAGATGCTGAAATCACAATGGGTGTGGCGTTTATTGTTTCCACCAAATACATGCAAGTGAACATATTTGTGAGGGCATATGTGTAAGAGAGGCACAGAGAGCAATAGTTCATTATGTTGCACAGCTGTGCCTGGATTACAAATGCCTGAATATTAGTGGTCTATATCAAATGGCTCTTTTTGTTCCTGCCCCAGAATCCAGCCCACGAATTTAAGCTCCCATCACTGCCTTGGCTAGAATGAGCTCATAACAACTGCAGGCACCTGTTATAATAATAGCATACTGATTATCATTACCAGCTCCCCCACCACAGCAGCCATAACATCAAAGATGACTTCTAATCCAGCTATAGCACCATATGATAATTATTTCCAGTAGTTTGCTGGCTTTTTTTTTTTTTTTTTTTTTTTTGCTTAAGTGAGACAGTACATCACATTATTAATAATATCTCTATTCAGGGTTGCTGCATTGCAGCTGATTTTTGCTGCCAGTCATCACTTTTGCTTAGGTTGACATTGTTTTGTTGAGAAAACATTTTAACAATTAGTAACACTCATACAATCAGAAAGGAATATAGGTCTAAATAAAAAAAATAAATAAAATAAATTTTAAAAAGCTGGCCATGCTAAGTTGCTAAGTAGAATAAGCAAGAAACCCTCAGAGACTTGATTTAATTAACTATATAATCAAAAACACAACACAAGCAATTTAGATATACAATGCTTTAACCCCTTAAACTCCCAGCAGCCATCAGCAGGTCCAGTTTATTTATATTTCTTACTACTACTATTACATACATTAAAATGAAGTTTCATTTTACTTACTGAATAATTCATAGTAGTAGCTGAATAACCTCAGAATAATAAGCCATGATGTTTTTTTCAATAAGTAGATTATTATCACTATATAACATTATAACTATCTTGGATCGTTAAAGACACCCCAAGAGAGGGAGTAAACCTGTGGCTATAATGGCCCGTACTTGAGATGACACAAAATACGGAAGTTATGAAGGATTATTTAGGTACATTGAGTTATCCCACTGTAAGTGTGCCCATTGACATGTTTATATATCCTGTAAGAATGCCATGAATGTGAATGTTATTATGTGAAGTTATTATCATTTCAATATGTCAAATCTACGACATATACTAGTTATATTTATATTTTCATCTGTTTTAATCACTTCTTTTACTTTCACTTTTTTCTGAGGTAAAAATAGATAGGAAATGACTGGTCATGTGACCATTTATATAACTCCCTAGTCAGGAGCCCAAAAAAAGATCCTGACCGATCAAGGCACTACATTCATGTTACACACACATTTTGCAAATTGTACGAATTATTGGGGATAAAATCGATTTGTACCAGTCTGTACCATCTGAAAATTGACAGGCTGGTCGAGTGAGTTAATCAGATGCTTAAAAACACGATTTGTAAGTTTGTGAATGATGACACTAGAAATTGGGATAGATGACTGGAACCCCTCTTATTTGCAATCTGAGAGGTGGTTCCAAGCCTCCATGGAGTTCCCCCCATTGGAATTATTGTATGATCGCAAGCTTCATGGTGTCTTTGGCATCATTAGGGGAACTTGGTAGGACCTTCTGTGAGTAAAAAAGAAATTCAGTATGTTCTTGACCTGAAGGCAAAACTCTAGATGCCACCTAACCAAGGAGAATTTCTACAGGCGCAAGAATGGCAAATCCTAGCTGTATGGGAATTTGCACCGGGAGATAAAGTGCTCGTTTTACTACCCATGTCGAGCTCTAAATTACTTGCAAAGTGGCAAGGACCTTTTGAGGTCACACAGCGAGGTGAAAAATTCAACTGTGAGGTCAGATGAACAGATAGAGGCAATGCACTTCAGATATACCACCTCAATCTCCTAAAACCATGGAGAGAGGAGGTCCCAAAAAGTGTGGCCCAATTCACCCCAGTCCTCTGTGGAGACCACCTCTCACAGTCCCAGAGAGCCCAGGTTGCCAGGCTGCAGAAGGAATTTTCTGATGTATTCTTGCCTCTTCCCAGTTACACTAACCTTACAGAGCACCACATTGAGACTCCTCCAGGTGTGGTTGTACACAGCTGCCCATACCACTTACCTGAACACAAGAAAAATGTAGTTTGGGATGAACTCAAAGCTATGCTCAACATGGGGGCAATCGAGGAGTCCCACAGTAACACCAGGTTGTCACCCTTGACACCAATTTGTCACCCTTCCCTTTGGGTTGTTTGGCGATCCATTGACGTTTCAACGACTCATGGAAAGAATCCTCCACCCACGCAATGCATGTGTCACTGCCTATTTAGATGACATAATCATTTACAATAATGCTTGGCAGTGGCATTTACAACCTCTGATTCACAGAAAACCCAAAGAAGTAGGCAATTGGGCAGGTGGAATTATGGTATCTGAGCTTCCAATTGAGTCATGGGCCTCTGCAGCTCCCCTGAGACCCCTGAAGCTCACCCAGAATGCTGCAGCCCGTCTGGTCTACAACCTCCCTTGTTCCTCCCACATTACCCCTCTGCTTGCCGCTCTTCACTTACTACCTAGCACAGCTTGCATTAATTTTAAGACATTGGTGCTAGCTTACCAGGCTGTCAAGGGGTTAGGGTCAGCATACCTCCAGAGACTGATCCACCCCTACATGCCAGCCAGATCCTTACGCTCTGCTACGACTGGTTGCCTGGCCCCTTCTCCTCTCCACTCCTGCCCAGCCCACTCAAGACAGCTGTCTCCTGGCTCCCCATTGGTGGAATGACCTTCCCATTGAGGTCAGAACTGCTGACTCCCTGACCACCTTCAAGTGCAGACTGAAGACTCACTTCTTCAGGCTGCACTTCTCCCCTGCTTCCCTGTCCACTGTGTAATTGTATATTGGTCTTGACTAATCCAGGCTGTGAACTGTCTAGTGGGGTTAGCTGATGGAGTTTTATTTTTCTCTATTAAAGCCTCGGTCACAACTGGCCATGCGTGTTTGGAGATCGTGCGTCCTCTACGATTTTTAGCTGCCGTGGTGGCCGCGGGTGGTCGTAGGGCTCGAGAACTGTTGAGAAGGGGTTGCAAGTACATCGTCAGACAGGAGTAAGTCTGGCGTGCGAGTCGCAGGGG
>JAODTV010000006.1:26869319-26879769 GCA_025399955.1 Galeichthys feliceps
ATAACAAAATGTGGAAAAAGTGAAGCGCTGTGAATACTTTCCGGATGCACTGTATATCCCTCGCCAAACTTTGTTTGGGTGGGGGATAAATAGGGGTACAGTAGGAGTCCATTTCTGTCCCCCAAGGTACAAGCTACACTAATGTACCCCCTAGGGCTCATTGCTAGACCTCAAGGTAACTTTGTGTACCTTTTTAGGGACAAAAATATACATATATGTTCCCAAGCAGTATGGGTACAAATAAGTACCTTAGAGGGTACTGCCCCAGCGATAAGCCATTGTTCTCCTAAAGGTACAATAATGTACTTTATTTTCTGAGAGTGTATAATGCATATCGAGACTCCAGGGCTTGTGTAAAGGGAGAAGTCAATAATCTCAGGCCCAGGTATTAATTTCTCATTATAATAAACTTCATAATTACAATGTACATGAAAAAAGTGATACCAGATTTATGAACCGTTAGATACAATCAGTTAATTTACTCAGTGAAAAGGTGACAAACAAGCCATGTAATGACAACACACGCATGAAAGTATCCAGGTTGAAAACAGCTTGTTGAGACACCATGAAAACCTGACAGACATTAGGTAGAAAATGGATTTAGGTAGAAACTAGTGAGGAGTGTGAATGCAGAAGATGCCATGTGAGAGCTTTGATTTTTTGGGGGGTCTATGTTTCATTTAGAGGTGTCACCTCCAGCACAACTGTGATTAAAATTATTTTTCATTCTGAATCATGAGATTTTTTGAACCGTGGCAAGACATGGGCCAGGAGAAAAACTAATGTGAATCTCATAAGCAAGGATTGGTTTGATATAAAGAAAATTCCAGGAAGAAACGGCAGTGGAGATATTAGATTTTTTTTTCACCTAAGTATAAAAACAGGACGAGTTGTCTATATGAAGCTTTTTTTTAATTTTATTTTATAAAATGTGAACATGGATGAATGAATCCTTGAGTATGAGTCCATGTTTTTCTGGTACTGGTCAATATATTGATACCAAACAGAGTAACCTACTTAATCAATGAGGTGCATCATGGAACATGTTATCAAAAATTGCTATTCCTCACAGAGTTTTCAATGGATTTTGATTGTGATTGTTTTGTTTTGAAGATAAAATTGTTCTAATTTTTCTCAGTGTGATGGAGTGCCCATCACTACAGTTGAGTATGTGCTCTGACTGCCATACCAATGAGCCTGGCTCTTTGGTGTTGTGGTCAGGGTGCAGATTTGGCACCCTGTAGACCTGGGTTCAAGGCAGGATAAGGTGACTGTTCTCTCACTTCATTACAGCAACCATAATCAGATTGAAAGAAAACCCAGAAACCATCGTGAAGCAAATTAAATACCACTGATGGCCCGTGCCCTCGATGGCACCAATATAAACTTTTAGCCTGTCCATTCCCCAATAATCCTTTCAGAATAGTGTGAATGAATGTGTGAATGTGTGCGCATGGTGCCATATGATGGACTGGCATCTCATCCAGAGTGTATTACTGCCTCATGCCCAGTCTCAGAATAGGCTATGGCTCCACCATGACCTTGACCAGGTTAAAGAGGTTACTGAAAGCGCATGAGGGAGTATACTTCAAGAGAATGTTCCTTATCCTCCAATGACGAGTCACCCTCCCCATTACTCACCAAAGGAGCCTGAGGATGCTATGTCTACAGAGATGTGAGAGAGATTCTTCTGGCCTTGACAATTACTAGCAGTTCAACTTTGGCCTTAGCAAAGCCTAAAACTTGGTCAGATAACAGAATACAGATGCTTTTAAAAGTTGCCCTTTAAAACGTATTCCAATTTAAGGTTTTAAATTTTGGTCTCTCCATACCATCATCTGTTTTCGAAATATATCCAGACCTTCCTTGCACACACTGCAATCTTTGCATGGACATTGCATGGTGGATCTCAGAAATGAGCATGTTAACGCCAAAACCGGTCACATAATTTGTTATCATACAGCTTGATTCACTGACTACACCAGTTACCACATCACCCCAAAGTGCTTGCCCAGCAGATTTGGCCAGGTAGCTATGTGCGGAACCAGGTCCCATTAAGGATGCTATTGTTGATTGCAGCCACAGCCGAAACCCTACTGCTGGTCCTCAAGTTTTTCGTCCCAGTTCTGCGATATCGCCATGTGTTGGTCTGCTTGGAAAACAGCCTGACGGTAGATATGTCAACCATCACAGCAACCTGAAGTTGGACAGCTCTCACCACCTTGCATGAGCACTCCTCAGATGGGTTGCAGTTTTACTGAGAGCAAGTCATCTACCCAGGCTGTACAATTCAACATGGTATATATGCCCTTGACAATCTGGCAAACTTCACTCAGACCTTTCTGATGATGGCAATTCAATGCTTGGGAAATGTCGTTCTCCCTGGTGAAGCCAGAAAGTCCACTTGGGAAGGATGCACTGGCCCACCATGTACCATATGCCTTTCCTCTTCCAATACTCCACTACTGATTCTTCCCATATTGCACAGAATTGAGTAACTAGAAAGACCTTGGTTTCACTCCTGAAACACTCTAGCAGTTTTCTTTTCAAGCAGATCTGCTATCACAAATGGATGGAAATATTTGACTACCCTAACTATACCTTTGTCCGGTGGTCTATTCCCACAGAACCATGTGCCAATTGATTACTGTGACCCTACATTCGAGGAAACTCCTGAAAGCAAGAGGACCTAGTATACAGATTTTGTATGTCCTTAGGTGGAAGCTGCTCCTTGAATGGTGCACCATATTGATCTGGTGCATTTTTTGTTTCCCAAAATAAGAATTTTTCTTCAGTATTAGACTAGACATTGGCAAGTCTCTATTTACAGTAAAAGTGTATGTGGTGGCCACTGCTTTGCATGTATAACACCCTTTTTTTAGGGGCCAAGGTTCTGCCATCTGCCACAGTTTTCCAAGAACCTGGCATGGGATTTCCTTTTTGTGTTGTATTCCATTAAGACACCTCCAAATAAGCCTATGCATAATGTTCTCCAAAACTGCCTTTTTGTTATTGATTACTTCAGCAAAAAGAGTGGGAGAACTTTATGCTCTACTGATAAGCTTTCCTTGCATGTGTTGGTGGACACCACTCGTGTTTGAACCAGGAGTTTCTACACAAGTTCAAGTCCTGCCCAATCTCTGAGCCATGTGTTAGTTTGCATTCATTCATTCATTCATTCATTCATTCATTTTCTATACCATTTCGACAGCCTAAGGGCCCATTTACACTACAACGTTTTCCACACAAAACGGCAAAGTTTAGTTGCGTTTGCGCTGTTCGTTTACACGACAACAGCGTTTGGAGTTCCCGAAAACGCAAGGTTTTGAAAACGGGTTCCAGAGTGAAAAGTTTTGAAAACGCTACCGTTACCGTTGCCGTGTAAACGGGCAAAATGCAGCTTCAGTGGAAACGGTGACGAGCGGCGCATGCGTACTACGTTTTCAGACAAACAGCCACCGCGCCGCGCTCTGTTGTGCGCAGGCGAGTGCTGTAATGTTGCTGTTTCTTTACAAAGTTACACCGCCACCTACTGGCCTGACATTCACACTACAGCGTTTTCGGTCGTTTTATTGGATCCGTGTGTACGCGCATCGTTCTCACAACGTTTCCATCTGAACTCTCAGCTGTTTTCAAAACGCTAAGGAAAAACCTTTCCGTTTCTGGCAAGAATGTTGTCGTGTAAACGTAGCCTGAATGTGATCAGAGTAAGCTTGTGAGTGGACAACAAGAACAGTTCTTTTGTAAAGCCTCTCCAGACGCCAACCTGCTGCTTTCATTATCCAACCAGGGGGAGGAACAAGAAGGCGGCAAAACCCGAACCTTCTTAGGAGCAGGCGTACTTAAATCTGAAGAAACGGAAGAGTTATACACAGTGAAAATCTCAAAGGAGGAAGGTAAACCAAGCACTGAGGAGAGAGAGGAGGCAGAGAGGGCAGACGAGAAGGTATTATGATCAACAGATTTGAGATTTTGATTGGTGATTTTAGTTTTATCTTGTCTATATGTGGTGTCTGGTAAGGAAAAACAGATTTGAATGAGAGTGATCAGAGATGCCAGACAGAGACCCAGAAACACAGACATCAAGCCCAGAGGTACCTACTAGATCAAGGGTATGACCACGTACATGAGTAGGAAAGTCAACATGCTGCCTAATGTTAAAGCATTCCAAAATAGCTTTAAATTCCCTTGCAGTAGCAGAGTCAGTATCGACATGGATATTGAAATCACCCAATAACAGTACAGAAGAGTTAGTGCTACTAATTAACGTGAGCAACTCCGTCAGCTCAGAAAAATAGCTTGGGAAGCGTTTGGGTGGATGGGAGATGAGAAGAACAACTAGAGGTTTGGGGCCAGTAATTTTCCATGCAAGATATTCAAAAGACAGAACACCCTGGAGGTTAATGGTCACACTTTTTTCAGAGTATTCCTGGATATAACCGTAAGGCCACACCCTCTACCCGTGGCATGGGGTTGGGCAAAAAAACTAGAGCCGGAGGAAGTGAGCAGATTAAGTTGTGTGTAGTCATTCTGAGTTTGCCAGGTTTCCGTAAGCAGCAGCATGTCCAGATTTTTATCTTTAGTAACGTCTCTAAGCAGGTTGGCTTTGCTGGTAAGCGAACGGCAGTTTGACAAGGCAAATGAGTGTGAATTGGCAAAAGGGTTGTAGACCTGGTTAAAGTGAGAACTGACCACACATATTAAGGACTTGTGATTTATCACCAAGGCCTGATGGAGTCAGTGTGGCACGAGCGATTCAGTCGGAAGGACCAAATGGCTGGTATAGAAGATGTGTAGCGCATGTTCCAGTAGCGTCCATCGTGGGCACTGTGTAATACCAAGCGACCTGCAGCTTTTGGATCCTCTCAGTTGTAATATTTTGCCCCTCCTCCTCAATTCTTCCTTAATTTTTGCTATAACTTTGCAAAGTATGCCTCATTTCAGGTCTCCAGACCATTACACAACTTTGACTTCCTGTTTCTTTCAATTTATATTTCTGTTGGTTTTACCATATGGTTCGGATGCTTCTCTGGTTGAAGTAAAGTTGTACTCAACTCAATGTTCTTTCACCTCCAGAAAATGAAAACCACCCCTTTAATGTATCCTGTATGGTTGGTCTTAATTGTATTATTTTCACATTTTGTCTTTTAAAAAAAATCACAGAATGTCCAGATGGCCTACAGTGCTCCTCCTCCATTCCAAACCACTACAAGAGGTACAGCCACTCTCTTTTAGCTCACAGTCGAGCATTCAATGCCACAGAATCTGCATCTTCGGTACTGGGCCACACGCCTAGATTCCATTTGGAGCAGCAGATATTTAATAATACTACCATTATCTCTAGTAAAGATAGCTTTGTGGACAGTGCTGTCAATCTGTCCACTGCATCCAGCCAGAGTGCCTTTCCTGCTCATGGGTCCAGAGAATCTCGTACTCCTGTCCGTCCTAATGCCTTGCAGCTCTTGCGCTCACCAGGGCCTGAAGATATTAAGAAAAAGAAAGGCTGGTCCCCTTCTACTATAGGACGTAGATGTCACACCTCATCTCAGGAAGCTAAAATTAGCATGTCAACCCCAGTGAAAGCAGGAAACGTAAGCCATGATGTTCAAACCAGAGAAGTAAAAGAGGAACCGTGTACTTTAAGTGATGAGGATTATATCTCATACTCTCCTCTTTCTGAGCTCCCTGCTGAAACAGAAGAGAAGCAGATCAAGAAAAAACTGTTTCACAGTACAGCACTAGAGGATGAGAATGAGAAAGATGACAGCTCTGCTTCACTGATATTGTTCAATAATAGTGAACTGAGTGATGATGATCTGTTTGCTGATGTCTTAGATCAGTATGAAATCAAAACAGCCACAAGCCAAGGAGATCCAGTCATTAAGGAGTCTCCGTACACCTGTGACCAGTTAGAGTCATTAGAGTCACATGAACATTTGACAACTTCCAGCTGTGCAGGCCCTACCGACGGACCTCATCAGTCCAGTTCCCTTTTTAGACACTCAAAAGAAAAAGACATGCATGTAATGAAAGATAGGGAAGATAATCCTCCGCTACAGTCTCCTCAACGTCTGGTCTTGGAGCGTCTTCGTGAATGCATATCAAATGCTGCGCAGTTCAACGGTCTTAATTCTACTTGTGTTGATATCAAGTCTGATTCTTTGAATCAGGAAATGTCTTCCACGCAAACAATTTTGGCCATGAGGAAACAAACTCTTTCCATAACACCCACAAAAAACCAGACCAAGGCAGGAACGTCTGGGTTAAAGCAAACTGATATTGGAGTCTTTTTTGGATTGAAGCCTTTGAAAGAAAAGGGAGAGGAAGCTAGCACAGCTGTTGAACAGAAATTCCAGGTGAGCTCTGCTTCAGGGAAGAGCTCAGGAGCTGCAGAGCGACAGAGTAGACGGAGGAAGAATACAGCAATATCTGAAGTGACCATGACAAGGGAAGAAGCAAAAGAAGGAGCTGTTCAGCCTACGCAAACAGAAGGAAACCGAGGCGAGAGGGCATGGGGGAGGAAGAGGTGGAACAGAACAAGAGCGGCAGATGGAGGAGCAGAAGAGCTCAAACGATGCCCGTTCTACAAGAAAATCCCTGGTTAGTTGTATTGTGTTGTTTTTTTTTTTATTTGCATGCATTGATTGTATTCTTTTCATGGCTTTGAAATATTTGTTCACATGTTTTGTTGTTGTTTGTGGGAAAAACTTTTTTTTTTTTTTTTTAAATGCCACTTTTTACCCTCAGAATTGTGTAAAAATGTTGTGGTGGATCTGTATGTAACTTGTAGTTTCCTAATATTTTATATTTTGAATGCATGAACAATGAGGATGTCAAATTTCTATTTCTATTTATTCATTTGTCTGTCTGGTGCATTTATCCAGAGAAACTTTGAAACTGGATGCAATCCAGCAGTGTAGTCAAGCAAGTGTAGGGCTAGGTAATATGATATTATATTGTGAAATTATGTTACAGTATACGTTTCTGAGATATCCTGGGTATGATATTTCTCTTTTTTTTTTCTTTTTAAAAAAACAACAACTAACAATTATAAGCTCTTATGGAAAGCAGCTAGTTTGAAATGATAGTTTTTTACTGTTTTGAAATATTCAAATTTGGAAAATGTTATCTTTTTTTTACAGACTTTTTATTTTTCTCACCCTCTTTTGCAGTATCAATTTTAGATGCATCACCTTTAACACTTTTTAAATGTGTTTTAAATTTTTTACATTTTTGCATTTTGCATGTAGTTTGTTAGCAAACACATCATGATGCATGTTGTTTAACATGGAAATATCTTCTAGTATTGTGATATATTTTTGGTCATTTTGCTCCCCCCTAATTTGAAGGCTAATGCTGCACTCTCATCATATGGGTGGGAGGAAACAAAGTAATTCCAACCTTCAGGTGGGGAAAACGATTTTGGGAGCCTTCTGAAAGCCTCAGTTTTATCCAGAAGTAAGGCAACTGCCAACATAAATATGCTGTTACTACTTTATATCCTTAAAGGTGACACAATATACCCCTTTTCCACAAGTTGAGACAATTCCCTGAGGTCGTAAAACGTGTGACATGCTTTGGTCAAAATACCACAAGCATAAAGCACCACAGCCCCTTCTTACCGTGCCTAAACAGCCCTGTTCAAAACGGCTGATATGAGTATCCCTTCCTTAGTTTAACGATAAGCCACTGCTCACCCAACCCCCTTCTTCTGCTGGCCAATCAGGTAGCATTTTCCTCATGAATATTCATTCACAAAGGTAGTTCTCATGCCATAAGTGGAGATACTCCGATGGGGGCAGGGAAGCATAATTCTAATCAGTTTTGCCTTGTGACAGAAGCACATGTTTTCTGAATTCGGCAGCCCAAAAGATACTGACTGGGTTGTCTTATTTCAGAGTTTGTGGGTTGGTAGGCACTCCAGATACTCAAATGTATGTGCACAAGCACTGAAAAAGTCAAATTTTTCATACGTCCCCTCTAAAGAAATTAATCTAGGAATTTTAGTTTGTTTATCTTGTATTGAGTTACATCTGATAAACTTCACCCCCCACATTTCAGTTTTATTAAGGAGGATATAAGCAGGATATTGTTGAAACACCGTTTCATTGCATGTTCATGTTTAACCAGTTTGCCAGTTTTATGTATTAAGTGATCTGGCAGTGCCTGACTGCTTTTGATGTTGGAGTAATAGAAACACTCTCTTGATGTGAATGCTGTGTGTTTGCTCAAGGGCCCAACAATGGTTCAGTGGTGGTTTGAGTGACTCTCACCCTCTATTTTTTTTTTGTCACTACTTTATAACATGAAGGGCACTGACTTGATGCGGAGTGTGTTAACTCAAGTATAGAGGGAAGATGAATATGTTAGTGGGGCCATGTTCATTTTCTTAATTGGCATGTGATGTGTAATCTAGGCATTTTAGCAAATATGTACATGTTGCAGTAATGAAGTACATGCTTTATGGAGTCTGTTGTCATTCTGTTCATGACTTGAATTTGCTTATCTTTTCTCAGGAACGAGCTTTGCCGTGGATGCTTTTTGGTATGGGAATATCAGCGGCATCACAGCCTACTTCCTCACACATTTCCACTCTGATCACTACGAAGGACTGAAGAAAACCTCAACTTTTCCTATCTATTGCAATAAAGTAAGCACATCTGTCAAAGTGTAAATACATGCAGATTGACCATGAAGAATGCATCTGTTCATTTTCAAAGACTTAAGCAATATTCTTAGAGCGATTCACACTCTTCTTTTTGCTGAGATCCTTTCCTTTGAGTACAGGAGAAATGCAAAAGATTAATTGGAAGTCGATGGAGTTCTTGTCTTGGCTTAGTAATTGTGGGTCTCTTTTATCATTATTCCATGAGCAGTAATGAGTTTCTTAGTGATGTTTTATCTCTGAAGTATCATACATGGGTGGATTGATAGATTTGTCTTGGTAGATAACGGGCAACCTGGTGAAGAGTAAACTACATGTGGATGAGCAGTATATCCATGTTCTCCCAATGAATGAGGAATGTGTAGTCGATGGCGTAAAGGTTATCCTACTAGATGCCAATCAGTGAGTTTTATTGCTTTTGTTTTCCTTTGATGTCTTTTTGAAATACTTTGTACTACCTGAGCACAGGTCTGTGACTGTACCTGTGTAAGAGTTGTCAGAGATGTCGGTTATTATTTTATTATTATTATTATTATTTAATTTTTTTTCCCCTGTACAGTTGTCCAGGTTCAGCCATGCTGCTGTTGCTGCTGCCAGATGGCCAGACTGTGCTCCACACAGGTGATTTCCGGGCACATCCATCCATGGAGCGTTACCCAGAGTTGCAGGGTGTCAGGATTCATACAATTTATCTGGACACCACGTGAGTACTTTGGCCAAATGTAGCCCACAAAACATCTGTTCAGTGCTCTGTGTGAGGAACCAGCAGAGACGGTTTAAGGTCTTGGGCCCTGTTGATCTACACGGTTTAGCTGAGTGAGCTTCACTGGGCAGTATAGTCTATTCGGTGATGTTATGAGCTCAAGGTCACTGCTGTGTTTTTGAATGTCATAAGCTTTCATTAATAGGAATAGCACTAATCCCATTATTGATGTGATGACAAACGCTCAGATCTTATAAGTAACACCTGAACCTGATACTGATCAGATACTGTTGAGATAATTAAACTGACACATATTGGTCATCCACTTTGAGACTAAAGCTCATTGCTTCTCTGTAATGAGTGTTAATCATTTTTATTTGGCGTAGGTACTGCAGTCCAGAATATGCATTTCCCACACAGCAGGAAGTGATCACCTTTGCTGCTAACACAGCCTTCGAGCTGGTCACACTCAACCCTCGCACGCTGATTGTGTGTGGCACCTACTCTGTGGGAAAGGAGAAGGTGTTCTTAGGTGAGTGATTACTTTTTGCTGTTCTAGAACCCAGTCACTGCATTCATACGTTCTCAGCAGTTGTCAGGAAAGAAAAGAATCCTCTTTAGTGAGCACAGCATCTGCGATGATTAACTGACGTGGCTGTATGACGGAAGGATTAAAGGGAAATGTCAAAGATAATTCAATCTCTCCCGATGTGTCCTTGGCTTGAGATGAATTTCATCTTGTCCAGCTGCTTTTTTTTCTTCTTTTTTTTAAACTGTCTACAAGCCTATTCCTGCTTATTTTGAACTCTTGCTGGGAGCGTTGTCCTTTAGTGTCCTCATGTGACCAGTCTTGGCTTACCTTAACTGCCTTTTGAAACTGAACTTGTGTAAGATTTGAGTTAAACTTTGCATTTCTGTTTCCTCATGTGACCAGTCTTGGCTTACCTTAACTGCCTTTTGAAACTGAACTTGTGTAAGATTTGAGTTAAACTTTGCATTTCTGTTTCCTCATGTGACCAGTCTTGGCTTACCTTAACTGCCTTTTGAAACTGAACTTGTGTAAGATTTGAGTTAAACTTTGC
>JAODTV010000006.1:26963045-26973660 GCA_025399955.1 Galeichthys feliceps
ACACACACACATTTCTGCTGAGCCTTAAACAAGCCTTTTCCCAAATGAAATTTCCTATGGCTTGTTACTCTTCCATAAGGCCCAGCTTTGTGTAGTGCCTAGTGTATGTTTGTCCTTTTGCCTCGTGCTTGCCCTCCGTACTCATTTACTGACATTTAATGAATGACTTCCTCCAGGTCGTGGTTGTGCTACACTGTGTTTGTTCCATTTTTAAAGAATGGATTCAATGGTGCTCCATTTTGTGTAGATTTATGAAATCCAAATAAATTCCATTACATTTACAAGTTGTAACACTACAAAATGTGGATAACTTCAAGTGGAATGGATAATAATATTTCTCATTATATAGCTGTTAGTTTGTTGTACTGTTTGCTTCATCAATATTTAAAGCCTGATATTTGCTGTTCTTTTGAAATTCCAATACCACAAGTGTGCTCGTAAAAGCAATTTAACAATATTTGCAATAATTACAGCAGAAAGGATTATTAAACTGTGGAAATTGAGAGACTCAGTGTTGCCATTTGTCATGTAAGCTTGAAACTTGATGCTTGTATCTACTGTTTGATCATTGTAAATTTGAATATAGTTTGTCAGCTTGTGGTTTGGTCGGGTATAATTTCAAATTTGTTATTTGAGTTTGGATATATAGTTGCGGTCAGACGTTTATATACAGGGACATGAATGTCATCTGGACATGGACATCATGGCAAGAAGAAGAGCCTTTATTTGTCACACACACTCAAGCACAGTAAAATTCCTCCTCTGCATTTAACCCATCTGAAGCAGTGAACACACACACACCTGCACACACAAGTGAGCAATAAACACACCTGCACACACAAGTGAGCAATAAGCACACACATACCCAGAGCAGTGGGCAGCTACCTGGGGAGCAGTTGGGGGTTAGATGCCTTGCTCAAGGACACTTCAGCCCAAGGCTGCCCCATGTTAGCCTACCCTGCATGTCTTTGAACTGTGGGGGAAACCGGAGCACCCGGAGAAAACCCACGCAGACACGGGGAGAACATGCAAACTCCACACAGAAAGGCCCCTGCTGGCCGCTGGGCTCGAACCCAGAACCTTCTTGCTGTAAGGCGACAGTGCTAACCACTACACCACTACTAGTGCCGCCCTAAAAAGGGCACCTACTGTTTTCATCCTTGATTAAGATTAACATTATGCTATCAGGTGATCCAGATTAAAAGTATAACTACACACACACACACACACACACAGAGAGAGAGAGAGAGAGAGAGAGAGAGAGAGAGAGAGAGAGACACGAGTCCTATGGGCATTTTGTTCCATTACAGAAGGATTTTTACACTTCTGCTTGATATTGAATTTGAGTCCACTGGTTAGCATAGAATCAGCTAAAGCATGATACCTGTTTAGTTAGTTATCACCTTAGCTCGGCATCTAGGTTAAAACATATGATACAGCTGAAACATTTGCCGTGTACATACATTTGTATTTAGTAATGCATCACTGCTAAAACTCAATCTTTACATCTTTATAGAAAGCTTGCTGCATTACCTCCCTCATACAATGAAGTAGGATGTCAGAGTTACAGCTCAGACTGTATTAAGCCCCCTCTGACATCCGAATATTCTAGAGGCAGTGTGGTTAAAACTGAAAACTTAAATGGATAGAACAGATGAAAGTTTTCAACAATGGGAATGAGTATTACTTTATTGAGTCATTGTTGGCAACAATTTACTTTGTCTTATACTATCAAATACAGTTAACCTCACATAATTTAACCTAAAGGGTACAGTGAAGAAAAGAAAAGAAAAAAAACAGGGACAGTGCAGATGAGATTACATCAAAATGCTGGCTAGATATTAGCCTAACATATCTGTCTCTTGCAAAAATGCAGAAAAGATTTGTTAGCTGCCATACAATGTGTTTTGAATATAAGCGGTGTTTGAGAGGTCAATTCAAAATCTTATCAAAGTATTTGGCAGCACTACAAGTGTGTTTTTCTCGCACATCACATTTTCTCTACTGGAGGGCCATCCATTAGGAATGATCCCCACATTCTCATGCATGTAGGGACACACTTTACATCACATTTTTTCCACTGGACAGGCACTTCTTCATTAGAGGAGCACCTAATTGGGCACTTCATCATGTTTTCTCACCTGTAGGAGTACTCTACACAGCACTGCATCCCATTTTCTCGACTGGAAAGTGCACCCTTTGGGACACTCATGTAGGGGCAGCATAGAGGGCACTTCATAACGGCACCCTTTTCCATTGGAAGGGCACATATAGGGAACACCTTATAAGGCACTGCATCACAGTTTCTCCACTAGAAAGCCCCAGTGTCTCAGTGATTATCTGAGACATATACAGTAGTACTTATATGTAAAGTGACTTATTATTATTGAACAGTTACTGACTTGTGCTTTGTATACGTGTAATAGAAAGCATACCGCTCTGATATGAATTATCTGCGTGGGGCTGCCTGGATTGCTACTGGTGCCTTACAGATTGAAGGCTCCAAACGTGCAACAGAGCTGATCAGTGAGGTATGTTATATTTGTCTTATTGTTTGCATCTAATGGGAAATCTCTAAAAAAAAAAATAAGAAGACAAAGAAATGCATTATAATGATGCAATTTCTCTTTTCAAATTCAACAGAAAAAATATCGACAGCAGCCGTATGCATTTAAGCATACATCTGTTACAGATTCCCCAGACATTGTTCATGCCAAGTTCAGCAACAAGATCACCAATGAGGTGCGTTACATTGTGTTTTTGCCATCTGATATCCTCACTGTTTCTTCTTTCTGAAACTCAGTCGAAACAAGGTAGGATTAGTGTGTATGTTCAAATTCAACAGCGACTATACAAAGAGAAAGGCGAGAACCTCAGACATAACTACACCATCACAGCTGAACGACCAGAGATCACCCAGGCCAAGATTAACGCTGCTAATTTCAGTGATGTAAGCCATTTAAGCCAACATTTCCTTTGTTTACGTAACCCTATTTTTAAAACTGATATTCTAAAATAATTCCACTATATTACACTATATGTCTCACAATATTTTCTGGTTTAATTTCATTGTACTGTCGGAGTGTGTCTTTTCGAATGCAGTTATGGAATCCTGCATTTGCGTTCTTGTTCTAGACCAAGTACAAAGAGTCCTGGCACACACTGAGAGCTCAGGGATATAAACTGACAATGCAGGACATCCCCTTCCAAGCAGCCAAAGCATCCACAGGCATTGCCAGCGATGTAAGAAAATCCATGCTAATTTTACATATTCTGTAAATGGCTACAGGCATAACTAGCGATTTTCGCTGTAGTGTGTAATGTCAGTGCAGCATGATTCGATCACCCAAATTGTTTTATAGCAGTTGTGCTTAAATATTATTACTTTTTATGTATACATATTTTCAATAATTATTACTAATCTGGAAGCCTGACTCGATTCCATTCCACAGTACATGTACAAGCACAATCATGTTCTGGAGAAGGGAAAGCACATTGGAGCACGGAGCATTATGGATGACTCTCACCTCCTACACTGCTGGCAGATGGCACGTCTGCAGAGTGACAAGGACTACCGCAAAGATGTCATGTCCACCAGCGGGCAGTATCACCTTGGACTAGACCTGATCAACCTGGTTCATGCCAAGAAAGCCCAGGCCCTGGCCAGTGACCAGGACTACAAGAAACGCCTCCACTCCTACACTGTATTGCCTGATGACATGAAGATGCAGTGGGCAAAGAAGGCTTATGAGCTGCAAAGCCAGGTGAGAGAAAAGGAGTTTATTGGGGAAGAACTTATTAGAGAGAGAAAATTGTTTGGTAAATGCAGTTTTTCTGGTGTCAGAATCTACCAAGCAAAGAACAGAACAACATATATTGTGATTTAAACAGAGTATACTGAGTAACGTGTGCTTTTTTGTTAGAATTTGTACAAATCAGATCTAAACTTCATGAAAGGAGTGGCCTGGGACTCAGTTGGCGCACCTCAGATTGAGTCTGCAAGAAAAGCTGGAGAGCTAATCAGTGATGTAAATCCACACTGTCAAAACTAAAAACACAATAGAATTCAACAAATCATCCACCTGTTTATGCAATTTAATGTTTGGTTTTCTACAATATAAGCCTCACTTTGTAATTGCAGAAGAAATATCGTCAGCTTCCTGGCCATCTGAAGTTTACCCAAGTGACTGATTCCCCTGATATTATTCATGCCAAGAACAGTTACATGCAATGTAGTGAGGCAAGTCTCCAATGAATGTCTTACAAAATTAAATGATGCATATAGGATACTACAGAAATGCCAAAATAAAGATGCAATATAGAGTTATTGGGTTGAAAAAGTTGGCACAACGTAATAACCAGTTACTGTGAATTGTGTATTTCAGAGATTGTACAAGTCTGGCAATTCTGAGTCCATGCACAAATACACTCTACCCCCAGATCACCCCGACTTCATCAGAGCAAAGATCAACGCACAACAGATCAGTGATGTATGACGGAAGTTTATTTTTTTTAAGTTTTAAAAGGGTACTGTATTCATTTACTTCATATGATGTCATTTGATCATTTTCTATCCTATGTTTCACTCTAAAGAAAGTTTATAGGGCATCAGGAGACCAGGTGAAGTCAGCAGGCTATGACTTGAGACTAGATGCTATCCCATTCCAGACAGCCAAGGCCTCCAGAGAAATTGCTAGTGATGTGAGCATAAGTAACAACATTAAATCATTTTATCATCATATATATCATTTTATATAAAAGTAAAGAAGCTACATTTTCTGACCAAACAGCTGTTGGATTAAACCAAAGTTTATCTATTACTCTTTAGTTCCACTACAAGGAGGCCTTTGTAAAACAGAAGGGCCAGCAGATAGGTCTCCTCAGTGTCGAGGATGACCCCAAGATGAGACATTCGCTGGCTGTAGGCAAGCTGCAGAGTAACAATGAGTACAAGAAGCAGTTCCAGGAGACACGGTCTCAGTTTAAGATCCATGCAGACCAGCCAGAGTTCCTGCATGCTAGGAAGAGCCAGGCTCAGGCCAGTGACATCAGATACCGCCAGCATCTCCATAACTACACATGTGACCCACAGCAGCTGAACTTCCAACATGCCAAACAGGCCTACAAGCTGCAGAGTGATGTGAGTGGAACATTTTGTGTTCTGTGTGATATTTATACACACAGAAAAAGATCTGAATTATGTGTTGAACCATGTAACATCAAGAACATTTAACAAAATAGTATTTTCATCAATATTTTTTGTAAGAAAACTTATATTTTTATTGTATTATTTGTTATAAAACTGTTGTATTGTTTGTTCCAGTCACCAATTGGGCTTGGAATATCTGTGATTTAGATAGCAGGTGTATTGGAGAGCTAATGGACTCTTGTAAACTGTTCTGATTTGAATATAAGACTTGATTTTGTGCGAATGGTCACAGGTGAACTATAAATCTGACCTGAACTGGATAAAGGGGGTGGGCTGGACTCCTCCAGGCTCTCACAAGGTTGAAATGGCCAGGAGAGCTGCTGAGCTTGGCCTGGCTGAGGGACTGGACACTGAGCAAGCCATCTCCAAGTATCAAGAATTGATGGTGAGACAACTTATTAGAATCTACATTTGCAACAAATATGAAAGTGAGATACTGTATGTAAAGAGAGAGAGAGAGAGAGAGAGAGAGAGAGAGAGAGAGAGAGAGAGAGAACTGAAAAAAATGAACAAATTATTCAAAAATGAGATTAGACTTGCATCCAGTGTCTGCTTAAATCTTCTCTTCTCTTCTTCAGATGCTCCAGCGTCAGCTACAGTTGGAGAATCAGCAGCACAGCTCCTCAGAGCACATGGAGACCACAGACCAAGTCCAGCAGTCTGCAGTCAATCCAGATGCCATGGAGGTCCTTCATGTCAAAAGGAAGAAGACCATCCACACTACTTTCAAACAGGCAAAAACAGCAAAGTCCATGACAATGCAGTCTGTAACATCTAACTCTACAAACCAGTCCCTCACCAACCAGTCGTCTGAGAAAAAATTCATTACAAATTAGTGGTCATTTCATAATGTACAGTAGTGTAAAGAAAGCAGTTTACAGTGATGCCATGTAATGCCTGTTTTTCTACCAGTAATTCAATAGAGTGAAGTTAAGAATATTCTCAAGTGGAGTGAAGAATATTCATATGAACACAATGAATTAAATCTGAATGGGACAATGATGGAAGAATTATGAAAGTGGGGGTAGAGTATGTTTAATGAACGTGTATAAATCCAGTTGGTTGAGGTATTATTAACGAACATATGGGAGGTTATGAACTGTAAGTACTGATGGAATTGAGTCTTTTGGAGAGTTTCTTGTACATGTGAAGAAGGCAGGATTGCTGTAATGGAAAAACAAGTGCCTTTCTTTTTTATTACTTAACAAATGAAATAAGCTGCTTTATTTGTGGAAAAATGCCTTATTTTGAAAATAACTGGAAAACTTTATTTAATGGTAGTATTGGAAGTCAAATGTATAACTGCTTTGTGTGTCACAGGTGGACAGTTATTATTTTAGACTGCCAATGGCAGAAGAGTTATATAATTTAAGAGATGTTTAATACAGTATACTTTATGCCTGGCAGGTTCAGCCTTTTGAGTATGCCAACAGCTACAGATATAAGCTCAATTAAGAGTACATGCTTTATGTATGACTTATGACAATGGATTCCAGAATTAAAGGTAATTAAAAACTATGCTATGCTATCAACTGTCTGATGTCCTTTAGTAAAATACAATCAATAATGCACGCATGTAATGTGTAGTGCAACTCTATGTGGAGCGCATCTTTTCGTTGATCCAGTCAATGAAGTGGGTTACACGGGCATAAACACCCGGTTTATTCTTCTTGCCACAGCCATCACCCCAGCTCACCACTCCATAGACATAATGTGTGTTGTTCTGTTTACAGACAAGAGGGCCCCCAGAGTCTCCCTATAAAACAACCCAGCAAAATAAAATTGTACAAACTACACATTCTAACAATATTTATGCATTTATTTAGCCCACGCACACATTAATCCATTAAATAACTGATTATTGGTGTGTATATATTTCATGTAATTTTTCTATTTTTTAACAAGTCCCAGTTGCAGTCACAACCACACATAAATACACACCGAACAGGTGTCAAACCGTCCTTGCATTCGTCCAGCACAGACCATACTGTCATCCAGCACGTTACCAAGAACATCAGGAGACATGCAGCGTTTCTCATTAATCAGGAGAACTTTTGTGTCCAGCAAGTGACTGGAACCATGCTCATCTTCAAGAACAAAGAAAGTGTAAATGAAAAGAAAACATGATTTGATTTTGTGTTGGGCAGTAGAGGAAACTCAAACCAAGAAAGTAAGAGGTAGTGTGTGTGTGTGTGTGTGTGTGTGTGTGTGTGTGTGTGTGTGAGTGAGCGAGAGAAGCCCCACCTTTCTCAGTGGCTCCATAGCCTGATATAGTACAGATCGTCCCATCAGGAAAAGGGCCAGGGGGCAGACAAGCAGCTTTAACAAACCTGGTCTCTCTGACACAAAGTCCATCTCCAGACGTAGCCTTCAGTTTGACCAGAGCTGAGAATTATGAAAACAAAATATTAAAATTTGTATTAATATATGTATTAAAAGATACATATATTGATGTTTTAGTAGAAAACATCTTTTAGTATCAAAGTATTTTCGTAGATGACCTATGTCATTGTAAAGGACACTGTCAATATCTGTGTAGTTCTCATGCATGATATAATCTTCGACCCCCACAGTCTGATCTATTGCCTCATTCTTCTGCACGTCCACCCCACCCAGAACCATCTGCATCTCAAACGTGGTTTCACTGTTAAGAGCCACATGTGCACAGATAGGCAGGCAAACCACACACACACACACACACACACACACACACACACACACACACACACACACACACAAGGAAGCAGAAAAATTACCAACTATAAATTAATTATTTTGTAATATATTAAAACATGTGCTTTCTTAATTCAGTGTTTTATTTTTAAACTACAATGTGCACTTGATTTGTCTATAGCTCAGACATCAGTAGGTATTGGTACACAACACTGTTACTGGAGGCAATACTTACATGCAGTGAGCAGCAGTAAGGATCCAGCAGGAGTTGAGGAGGATTCCCCCACAAAAGTGATAGAAGTCTTCAGTGCTATTTTTGGGGCGCACTTGCAAAGAGGCTTGCCAGGGATGAGCTCCAGGCCTGGACTTCCTCCCACCAAAGATCCTAGGTGCGATATTACTTGGCCATGGCTTTCCACACTCAGAGAACTCGGCCTTCACAGTAGGCTCTGCCCCTCTAACAGTTGTTATCTCAGTTGTAGAAACTGTAATAATGTTGTGAATGTTACAAACAAGGTAGGGTTGAAAAGAAAGAGACTGGGGAGAGAAAATAAAAGAAATATGGAGGACGTATACCCGGTTTAGGGCAGCGTGTGACATTACAGTAATTCCACTGCAACTTTCTTCTGTATCTGATGAAGCACCAGGGCTGTTTCTCCCCATCTGGGTTCCTGGATAGAGGAATGTCCAGTACTTACACATTTATCAGATTTGGCTTGTTTTCTTACTTCTCTCTCTCTCTCTCTCTCTCTCTCGCTCTCATACAGACATGCAGGCATATCTTACCTACAATAGTTATGAGGTCCGATTCCATCATCTTCTACATACTCTTCATAATCATCAGCAGTGACAGGATAATGCTGAAATATTAGGTAAGAGTTCCAAGGTAGACACTCATCTCCAGACACATCTTCACTGATGAAACCTCTGTATGAGGTCCCATCTCCCTCGTAGCAATCATTAGGACCTTAGCCATATAATCAACAGCATTTTGTAAACCAAGATAATAATAATAATAATAATAATAATAATAATAATAATAATAATAATAATAATAATAATAATAATAATAATAATAATAAAGTTACCAATTACCAATTTGGCAGAGCTTTCCACTGTAGTTTTCAGGACACGTGCATTGAAATTTAGACCTTGTATAACCTTTTACGCACGTTCCACCATTCAAACAGGGACTGGGATTACAGGCTGAGGCTAAAAGAGAACAACTTCAGGCCGTTATATTGTCCTTACAAAACCCTTGCAGTAAAAACAAACACCTAATATTTCTTCTGCAAAATTAATCTGGGTTAATTTAATGTTAAAATTAATTTAATTAATTTTAATGAATGAGTTAACAATGAATATTTATTGAAATTGTGTAAGTACTATTATGGTAAATTACGTGCACTGAATAAATGTTCAACACAAATAAAATACCATATTTATAGCTTTTCCCCCCCACACTATACTGTCTGGAATATTGTTCTGTTTCCTATCAGTGTCACTGAGAAAGAATGATCACACTCACGTGTCCTGCATTTGGGAGGCTGGAAAGGCAGCTTACACTTGCACTCATAAAAGGGCTCTGTCTCAATAAGGACACACTCACCACGGCCGCATCTGACATTCTTACACATGTTTTTAACTGAAAAACAGAGAAATACATAAATTATTCCCCCAAGAACTTTTTTTTTTTTTTTTTTTTTTAATAAATAGGAATGGTAACAAAATATAGCCTCTAACCATTTTGACATTTGTCACCCTTAAAGGGCAGAGGGCAAATGCATTTGAAATTGGCGTAATCAAGATTCACACATGTACCATTGTTGAAACAGGGATTTGGATCACATCCATCTGAGAGATAGGGAGAAAGAGGGTGGGGGGGCAGGGAGAGAGAGAAAGAGAGAGAGAGAGAGAGAGAGAGAGAGAGAGAGAGAGAGAGAGAGTGTGTGTTCACAAATCAGTCTAATATAAAATACATGCATCTTTAAGTCAAAATTTTACAATAAATAAATAAATAACAAGATTGCTGACCATACTGAATGACAAGTGTAAGAGGCAAGTGTGGTAGAGAGTGTATGGATTATGTCTATTGGACTCATATCAGTGATTATGAAAAAGAAAAATGTTTAATCCAGTATTTTAAGTAGCACTATCTTGTATCAAAACAAGTATAATACATATTTAGACATTTGTAGATAGATTATTAGAACTCACACAAATTGACACTGACTGACCAAAAAGTTTGTTTTGCTACTGTAAAGTTTGCCCAATATCACAAATGCTCCTCTTGTTTCAAATCGCTGAAATGTTGGGATTTTCTGAATTTTGCATTTGTAAACGTGAATTTCATAACAGCTCTTAATCTAAGCAAAGTTAATAAAGTGTTAGGATTTACAGTATATAGCCCTTGTGCTGAAATGCTATGGACCCTGTATATGGACTTTTCTTTCAAGCTCATCCAGAATCTTTAAAATTGAGTTAGATAATGGGACCATTACCAAAATGTTATGCTTATATACAGTACAACAGAAGTGCAGACACCACTGTGCAGTATCACTTAAAAGTCATTATCCCCATTCTCATTATCCGTAACCGCTTATCCCGAGCAGGGCTGTAGGCAAGCTGGAGCCTATCCCAGCTGACTATGGGCGAAAGGCGGGGTACACCCTGGACAAATCGCCAGATCATCGCAGGGCTGACACATAGAGACAAACAACCATTCACACTCAC
>JAODTV010000006.1:27317487-27327717 GCA_025399955.1 Galeichthys feliceps
TGCTGTCATTATGGGGTACTGAGTGTAGATTAATGAGGAAAAAAATGAATTTAAATGATTTTAGCATAAGGCTGCAATATAACAAATAGTGAAAAATTGAAGGGGGTCTGAATACTTTCCGAATGCACTGTATATAGGGCTTTGCTTTCTAAGTCTTTACAGAATTGTAAACATGCATCTAGTATTTGAGCTGGTCTTGTGTGGAGGTCAGCCATCAGAACTTCAGCTCTTTGAGCTCCATGAATGTAAATGTTAGGTTATGCAAAATGTGAAATTTGCAATATGCATTTTAGGAAAACCAGAAGTGGTATAATTCAGCTGATGATTGTGGTTTCTGGTAAAAGAAGAATGCTTTCGTGTAATGATTCTTTAAACAGATCGCTTAAATACTCAGTATAACCACTTTACTGGCTGATTCAAATTCACATTTAAATTTGAATTTACATTTCTTTTTTCGACATAAGCTTTTATCTGAAAGAAAGCTAGTATACAGTCAATACATCAAGCTCTACAAGTGCTACAGAATTAAGGATCCACCAGCTAATTAAATTGTGGGGGCCTTGGACTATAAGACTAAAGAGATGATGCCAGAGAGTTGTGGTATTCTTGTGTTTTACTCATGTCAAAGAATGGAGTTTGTTTCTGCAATCATGCAAATAAAAAATGTGCAAAAATGTATTCAACTCCTGAACTTCCACAGTTCCTCAGCTGTTTCACTCAAGTTCATAATTGGTCTCAACCAGATGCCATGTGCAGCTTTCTGACAAGGTTTCTGTCTAACGTGACTGTGCAAGCTAAGGAAATATCTTTTAAAACAATAACTTTTTTTCCCCAAATCAGGGAACTATTGATTATAGTTCACAATAATAGCCACGTAATATGTTCTCCGATTTACTTTATTTTTGGCTTTCCAAAAAAAGTTGTTGGATACACTATCAGAATGCACTACGAAACTGGGACACAGTGCTGCTGCAACTAAAACAATTTCCATTATAATACATGTATGATTTTTGAGGAAAATCAGGCTACTGGAGCAAACCACTGATGACTGAAGGAAAAACTAAATAGTAAACCTCTTATTTGTATCTATCCATTCATTCCAAATAATGTATTCATCTTCAGTTGTATCTCTACATATACTCAGCATGGCTGACATGACCTTTTAAAGCCTTTTATGAACTTAATAAACAGTCATGATGGAGGACACGAGTCTTAGCATTAAGGTGTTTTATGTGCCTCTGTCATGATGAAGCTTGTAAGGGCTTAAAGCAGCTCTTTTTGGTCTGTTGCTCTCTTTTCCTTTAGTGAAGGCTACCAAAAGCAGCAGAACAACAATCTATAATCAAATATCTATTCTGTGGACAAATGTAAAGTAGTCATTTGTGGCCATGTGCGTGTGTCCAAATGTGTGAGCAGGTGCATTTCCAGTTTCTCGTGTGCTCTGAGACTGGCCAGGCTTTTTAGACTGTGGGGTGTTTAGTACTCTTTTGGAATGTGGCCTGTCAGGTTTATTTTAGACAGCAGAAATGTAGAGCATCTCGAGTCTCACACCATTTCAGTCATAGTGTCTGGAGCTGACATACGCCACCATTCGGCTCCCTCCAAACAAGCTGTGCCCACTTTGCCTTTGACCTTTGGTTGGTCAGACTCTATTGGTTCTGTTCATAGGAACCCAGAGGTTGTAAGAAACACATTGCAAAAATTTTCAAGTCAATTTATTTGTATAGCGCTTTTAATAGACATTGTCGCAAAGCAGCTTTACAGAAAAATAAAGATTTTAAACATATGAACTAATAAATGTATTCTTAATGAGCAAGCCTGAGGCGATGGTGGCAAGGGAAAAACTCCTTCAGCCAACATGAGGAAGAAACCTTGAGAGGAATCAACCTTGAGAGCATCACTGGTATCTCAGATTTAATATGTGTAACTTAGAAAGAGAAACACATATTGTTAGGTGTGCTCATTGTTACCTAAAGGTTAAGAACATCAAAATTGTGGCGCTCCCTGGTAACGGGGTGGTAATGCATTATAATCTGAGTAAACATCACTGGCTATCATGGTAGTGTAATATCATATAGAGACAATAAAATTGTTCTGTCGGATAAGCCTGCATCAAAGTTATCAACCTAGGTAACGTTTTAGAGGTGAGGGAATAAGCAGTTCTTGGTTCTTGGCTAAAGTGGCACTAATTTATGGTCAGTAACCAACATCTGTGTTTCACTTGAGGTGCAAGCGTTTCTTTCATTTGTGATTCTTTATTGTACTTTGGATACGTTCACTTCTTACCCTTCAACTTTTACAATTTATATTTGCTCTTAGTCTTTTGATTGAGAAGAAGTTTTGTCTACGTTTACCATCACTAACAGCCCATATGGACCACATCACAGAATAGAGTACAGTGAGATTTACAAAATGTATATCTAACATTTAGCCAGTTTACAGAAGTGGAGATTAACAGTAACATATCGTGTCTATGTTGGGTAATAAGACTTGTTTAAGATTGTTCCATAGTGTGTGCATAAATATCGCCTATACTATGAATGTGAGAACTATACAGCTTTATGCATTTCTTTAGAGGTGTGTGTGTGTCAGGCTGATAGGTTGTTGACAGACCTCTGGATGAGCTCCTGTAGCATGCACGCCTCAGCCTCATTACCTGCTGCTGAGAGCCACACCGATAATGGTGACACCTAAACTCCGTGTGTCTTTCCTTCTCCTATTAGTGTGTGCTGAGCGCTAGCTTTGGAGAAATCTCACACACACAGCAGCAGCACAAACAAGCCTACGCTTCAGAGGAAGCCGGTTCTGACAGGGGAGAAGTGCTATGCTTTTAGATTAGGAATGCATTAGTTTGAAGGAATGGGCTAACTCTCCTCAGCTCTGTTACACTTAGTAATATTTATACCACTGCCTGAATTTCAGTTCAAAAATTCTGATTAAAGGATATAATTAAAACAGTACGGGATCACCCATCCTCTGCATAATATCACATTCTAGCTTGTTGATTTTATTATCTCAGTGGTGTTTGTAGATGGGGGAGAAAAGAGGGGGGATCCGATTTGGTCTTTGTCTCATTCTGTCACTGTCACTTTCTCCTGAGTTTTTAATTCAGCAGGGTCAGTGTGCGTGTGACACTGAGATGGTGGTGTAGTCGTCCTTGTCTCCTCTGTCCTGGTGAAGGTGTTTCTCAGTGCGTTCACATCACTGACTGTGTAGCTCTTGAAGTGGCTGCTGTGTCACACCAAGGGCAGCGTTGTGTTTGATCTGGAGTCGGGCAGCTGTCACCATACAGGACTCTTGTATGATTCTCCAGCAGGAGCAGCGAGAAAGAGGAACGGAGCTCAACTTTTGATTGACAACATGGGAGGATCTCTTCACAACTAACACGAATGTGGGCTTCTGTAGTGTCTGCTGCTGTTAAGGCACTGAGCAAAGCAGTGACCGTGGAATAGTCTGAGGTAAATCAATTCTTGGATATGAGTGTAGCTTAAAAAACACTGTGTGACAGGGGGAAAAAAAAAACTACTGGCAGTAATATACACAAGCGGTGATTCACATTCTGTCTGGTCTACTAAAACTAAAAAACTGGCAAAAGCAGTAATGATGCTTTTGTTAGAATGACTGGACACAAATAATTCCTACAAGCCTGAATAATAATCTGTATACAATGTGATACAGGCCAAGTATGCAGAAATGATGACTTTATTTATTTTTTGCCTCAATTTGTTTGTTCAGTTTACAGGAGAATTTGTTTTCTCTTGCAATTTGTTTTAAATCCCCACAAAATGTAATAGTATGTTTAAAGCTCTGGGTCTTTGTGTGGTGTGTGATAACCCATTCAGAGAAAAGACTGCGCTTGGGCATCTGTCAAGAAGGGAAATAATGAGGTGATGGCATGGAGCGTCTATTCTCTTACTTGGGTTTTCTCTCGCTTTCTTTTTTTTTCTTGTTTCTTCTCTTCTCCGTCAATCCTATTAACAGACAATTTAAATAGATAATGGCAACTTCTAGGAATTCTGAAGCTGTTAGAACCCATCATACTGTTCTTCCCTGACTGTCAGTAATTTCAGTGCACCATTGTGTGCTGATTGGCCTGGTCTGTGTGGCCCTGTACACAATGTCTTTGTCACAGTCCTGCATCTGGAGAGAGACAAGCCATTTTTCCTATTATTGCCACCAAGGCCTCCCATCTCTCCACTATCTTCCCACTGTGGTACATCTCTCTCTGACCTGTGGTCTCTCTGTGGTCTGAAATACACTTAGAAAATACAGTGTGTCCCTTTTGCATTTTAGAGTCATATCAAGTTAGAGCACCTTAAAATGCACTTATCACCGTGTCCTGTATAGTACATAAAAAGACCATCAATAAGATGCAGATCATTAAACGTGTTGCATTTGCAGAGGTTTGTGATGTCTGCCTGGTTTAAGCAGATCATTAAGCTGCCTCTCTACTTTTCTTGAATTTATGAATCAATTTCAGTACAAACCTGCCATCTTTACATGAAGTCGATGTATACGTGTGCGTTTACTTTTCACATGCTCTTGTCTCTTGTACAGTGGGTAGAATGAAAGATTCTCTAACTCACAGCAAAAGGAACAAAAGAAGCAGGAGAGCTAGAGAGAGGAGCAGCATGGCACACGTTTTGGGTGGGGGCTGCTGTAGACGTTTGCCACAGAGTGACTTTTTTTGGTGCAGCATCTGTCATTGGTTTTAAGGACTGAAGCCAAACATCTTGCACGATGTCTTCAAAAAAAAAAAAAAAAAAAATCTGTTTAGTGGTAGAATGCACTATTGGATTCTGCTTTGTTAATGTCAGTACCAAGGCTTGCAGGGCTTGAGATTGAGCATTTGGCTTTTTCTCACCAGTCAGCAGTATAGCTACTTGTATAAAAATAAGAACACCTAATGGAGAGTAAAGACATTTATAATTCAAATCTAAGTAAACCTGAAACAGGATAGTGATCAAAACCAGCGTAAAGAAAAGTGTAAAAATGGCCTCCATATTTCACTGAATTTACAGTAACAACAGCCCAGACACATGCAACACTGTGATGATTTTTAATGTTTCCGAAAAACAGACTTGCCATTAGCTAATGCCAGAGATTTAAAAACATTTTAGATGTATTTGTTCATTCATATGGTGAATATTCTATATTGTTAGTTCTGCTGTTAACCCTTCTTTATTTCTTAGAAATATCCTACAGTTTGATTTAAGAGCCCAGATTAAGTTACAGAAACACATTGTCCATGGCCCTTTGAGGGTACACAAAACTACCAATGTCACCCAGGTGGAGATTGAGTTTGACATGTGAGCTTAGTGTTGTAGTGAGTTTATGAGGAGTGGGGTGTGTGTTTTGATCATAAATCACTCTGAAGAGTGTTGCGCTCTCTGACCTGAAACGGACCGCTCAACCCCGTTTCTGCAGGTGATAAATGTGCAGTCAGAGTGACACGCTCACCCTCACCATCCTTTACAGGTACGATATGATATGGCTGGCCTTTTGTGGTGAGAATCCCACCTGATGATTTTGGTGGAGATTAATTGAAGCTATATGTTTTGAAAACCAAAACAGCCCCAATCCTCAGTTTTATCCAAACACATACCTCGCAGAAACCATGCGCACTTGCTACCTGGCTAAATGCTAATCTAGGTGGGGAGCTTTCTGAATTAAAAGCCAAGTGCATACACCCGGGTGGATGTTGGTGATCTACTTTTTTCCTCTCTCCTTCACAGTGCTTGGAGAGACTGGAGTTTCAGCCTTCAGAGTGTGTATTGGATCATGTCAAGTCTGCTTTAAGTTTCCTCTGAGCTTGCCCACTTAGTTTCAGCATTATTAGACTTTCCTTGGGTGAATGAGTATGAAAGGATATGAGGTAGGACTTGGTAATGGGCTCACAGCTCTCTAACGGAGTCTCTGAATGGAGCAGATGAGTCAAAGTAAGAGTGAGAAAACAGAAATGTTGCCTTTTTTCCCCTCACTTTCTTCCAATCACAACCACACACCTGCTACTTATCCCCCTTTTATTGTTTGTCTTTAAATTAACAACTGACTGGATAGAATGCTCAATGTCAGGTGACAGGCTTTCTTTGTGTGCAGCCACATGCTGAAGGCCCTGAGGCAAATCAAGGCTTTATAGCCCACCTCATATGCTCGTTAACGCTGCTGTTGAACTTTTGTTCCCAATATTTCACTGACAGTGGATAACATTCGCAAGTTATCTTTTGTCTTTGCCAGAAACCAAAGCAAGGTTGTGCTGTCTGTCTAAATGTAGGTATTGGCTGGAACTAATTATAGAGCATGTCCTCAAACTCCCCAGTGGACAGACTATAACAATGTGATGATTTATCTGATTGAGCCCAAGCTATAACTGACATCAACTACAGGAAGCCTTTGTCTTTCCTGTTTTTTTTTTTTGTTTTGTTTTGTTTGTTTTTTAAATAAAATATTTAAAAAAAAAAAACATTGTTTTTAAATGTGAAAGTGGTAAATAGTGTCTTATGCTTAATTGTGATTATGGTTTATTGGTATGAATGAAGTGTACGTTTCTGTATAAAAAAAAAAAGAAAGGTGTTGCATGTTTATAGGTATGAGAAAGAGACAGATCGATGGAGACTGATGTCCAAGCTGTTCTTAGGGATGTCTCTTTCAGTGCCGAGTTTGTTTGTGGATGTTTTGTTGAGCTGTAAATTGCCTGAACCTGAACAAACAAAAATGTCTCTCGTTTAAGAAAAGACTATTGGATTATGGAGACATGGTCTACTTAAACATTCATTCATGAAGCTATACACACACACGCACACACGATTTTGTCTCTCTTCAGCTGCTTGGGAAAATAAACTTTTTCACACTTTCTTCAACTTCTTGCAGAAGGTTTTAATTTGAATAATGGAGCATTCCAGGTGATGCTTACACTGATCGAGATTAAGTCTGCAGTGCAGACATGACACTTTGCTCAGCAGTTTGAACCTGAGCACTACGCGACCCAGAGCATGTCTCTGTGTGGAATGTGCTGTGGTATGTGCTGATCCTGAGTCAGTGGTAATTAGAGGCCCAGGGCATTGGCGCAGCCTAATGACAGGTCTGTGGCCTGTTTTGGCTTTTGTTTGTTTGGAGTGCAGCACTCCACAGTAGGGTTTCTGCCCAGCTGGCACTGCCTGCTGGCCCTTGGCCGCCTGTCTGGGTTGGCGAGGCGACTGGTCCAGGCGCTACAGCAGGCTCAATGCCAGCTGGAGCCCAGTCTTCAGTCTTTTCCACTCCCCTCCTCACTGAACCGCCTGCACCCTGGAACACGTTCTGGCTGCTGGCGACTATTGCATTTGTTAGCACCTCCAGGGTCAACAGCACCCTGTCACTACCTGTCTCACTCCCAGAGCAGTGCCACCTGCCAAAATGAAGCGCCTCGCCTTTTCACTGCATCTTCCTCCTGCTTTATTAAGTGATCCATTTCTCGAGCGGAGATGGATTTTCTGCATTAAAGACTTGTTTGTTTTGTAGAGTGCCACGATATTTGTTTAACTTATGAGTGGATGCTATAATTTTTTTACTCTTAAAGAATCTTTTTTGTTACTCTTATGAGGATATGAAAAACAAAATGTAGAGGCTGTGCTGGTCACAGCAGTCTCTCTGTCTCTCTCTCCTGGAGTGGTATTTTGATGATTCATCTTTCTTTAAAATATTGGCAATTTGAGAGCTTATAAACAGGAGTAAAGGAGCTTTTGTTTTCTGGCTGAACCGATTTAGTTTAACTGAGTTATCACTTACAATGGGCTGTGAAAGAACTGTTTTGGAGTTCATGTGCCATGTTCTTATTCACTCCAGGAGCTAAGGTCATGGAGGCTACTCTATTCTCTCTTACCTTCTAAACTTAAGGAAATTACCTGGATGTGGCTTCCAGCGCGTGCGCGCACACACTCACTCACTCACTCACTCACTCACTCACTCACTCTTATGCACACACACACACACACACACACACCCTATTCAGATACCACCACAGGTCTCACGTAACTGAGTGATATATGAATGCTCTTAAAGCTCTACATGTTTGTTTATTTCACTTGAGCCAAAATTCTGGTTGTTTTTAGTTACATAATGCACAGATAAGTTTAAAAATCTCAAGGTGCTGTTGTGTGTGCCTTTAACGGCGGAGTTGAATGCTTAGTGTCAGGTGACCAGCTCTCTTGGCATGTGTAAGTGAATTCTCATAAAGCAGCAGGAGTGCAGAGCGCTTTGTTTGCATATACGCCAGAGTCGAAAAGGAACATTAACCCAAATCCCCATGTTCAGATCCAGCAGACTCTGCTGACCGGGTCAGTGCATTTGTGTGCTTTTTTGTTTGTTTGGTTTAAGCAGTGCTTCCTGTCTGATTGCCAGGCCTCAGGAAGTGTCAGCAGTAATGGCGCCGAGGCTCGTATTGTCAAGATGTTAGGAGGAGGTTGTTAGAGCATTGGCATGTTGGCCTGGCAGACCTGTGTCACTCTACAGCCTGTTTGCTGAGGGAGTTCAAATCCCTACACCTCAACTGACCTGAGGACATATCTGTCTATCACACGCATGTGAGTGCGAGTTCACTGGAGCCAGACACAGCCATCCTCTGGCATTGCTTATCCATTGCCAAGATGTTTCTCCACTGGATAAGCAGACACTGAGAGACTCTGTGACTCTCTGTTAAAACCCTTGGACTAGCATGGTCTTTATTTAATAAGGCATGGATGCCTAGTGCCCTGTCTAAAAACTGCCCTGTGGTCAGGCATTTCAGGACAGCCTTCACATAAACCATCTTAAACACTGCTTTCCTTTCACAAATCTTTAATTATAGGTTTTGGGAGAGCACAAGGCACAGAGTAAATGCAAAGCACCCCAAGAACAAACAGCATAATGTCAATATCCAAAAGCTGAGAAATTTCTTTGCTAAAATGGGATGCATTTAATGTTCTGTTTAAAGAAAGATAAATTCTTGGAAGAATATTTGTGTGATAAATTATCATATTAACTTGACACAAACCAGTTCACAAACCATATGGCCTCTGAGACCCTTCAACATTGTAATTACAAACCCACTGGAAAATAAATATATGTCCTTTTCATTAATAAAGAGACATCTCTCCTCGAGGCTGGCTAAACTGTTTATACATTGCAGACTCTGTCTCAGGATGTTGCGTTTAGACAACAGTGATTGCATTGTATCCTAAATTTAATAAGTTACTTGGTGTGGTATGTAGATGCCGTGTTTACCTGCTCAGCAGTCTGATCGCTGCTGACTGACCCCACTTATAAGCATAAATCACTCCATCTCTGAGCCACTTTAGAGCTCTATTTGTGCAAACTTTATTCCCCAGCTTCTGTATTATAGAAGTGTCGCACTTTGTGCTTCAAGGTTTCTATTCAGTTGTAGTGTCTCCTATACTTTTTTTCTTTTTTATTGACTCGTTTTCCTGCTTTGGGCTTTGTTTGTTTTGTTTAGTTATGGCTCCTTGTGGCGCTTCTGCCACCAGGGCCAGTGTCTCTCCAGGCCTGAATAGGCTTCATCTGGCAGTGCTAGGATGCGAGGCAGATCTGAGTTGGAGCTCTGAGGTTGGTTGTGTTCTCATCGTCTCAACGACTTCTTTGTGCTGACCATTCCTCTCAGACAGACACAAAGGGGACAGTGAAGGCCAACTATGGAGAGAGATCCCCCCCGACCACCATATAATGGCAGAAGACGCATGACATTGTTTTTGTTTGTTTCCTCACGGTTCTGATTTATGAGCCTGCCTTGTTTTTTTTATTTAGAAGAATGAGTCATTTATCCCCTAAAACCCCCTGTGTACCTTTATTCAGACTGGCTTTTAATTGTATGTATAGTTTATTGCTAGCATTCTATTAACCTAATACATGTGATGTTTAAAGCGAGATGGCCTTTCGATTTCATAAAATCAGTGAAATTTAGTTCCCTCTGAAATTTGGTCATTGTGCTATATGTTTATTTCTGCAATATCTCAAAAAAACAAAACAGGCCATTCTGTGGCTGGGAAGTTATTTAATTTGTGGGGATTCCCTAGCAAATAATGTGCATGAAATCGCTCGCTTCGCACAATCAAGTAGACAGAGGAAGTCTGGTGTGCGCATACGCAGGTTTACCTGCTTCTTCTTTTTTTCCCGCTTCTTTTGGGTTTTACGGCAGCTGGCATCCAGTGTTGCATTACTGCCATCTACAGGTTTACCTTGACCGTGCACCGACAGTTACAT